>MNCI01032477.1:241282-262582 GCA_015680685.1 Gnetum montanum | reverse complement strand
ATATCGCGTATGCGATATCACAGTGCACCATCAAATCTATAAATAAGAGGTAGCTCTCCCTTGTTTCTCAATTTAGGCCTAGACCGTAGTGAAACTCTAGCAGTTTGATCCCTCCAGAGATAGAATATTTTCCATGTGCCCACAGTAGGAGCTCCAAAGTGAACGGATCTTTATTCGAGCAAATATTGTACCTGAACACATGTTTGTATATGACAATAAAGATGAACTTCTTGGATAAACCTTGCAGTGCATGGAATAGGCTAAATAGGATTTTATTTATTATTATTTACTATTCATCATTTAAATGCTTTATTAGTCATTAAATCTTTCTCAACCCTGCTCTCCTAGTTAAGTGCCTCAGTACGATCGCTTCGAGCATGTGCGTTACACTTGGTGATCCTAGCAATGATTAGCGTTTGGTAACCAAGGTTGCATTGGTTCAAGGTGTGAACGGTAAGTGGGAATGGATGCTGACGCTAGGTTAATTTAGGCTTAGTTAGTTAGTTAAAGTTAGTTAATTAGTCTCTTCACCCTTCAACTTATCAGCATAGGAGATAAAACTGAAAAGACATAAAAATCATATACCTCAGACTTACTTAATCATACAATCGTGACAACTACAAGTAAGTCTGGGAAGACAATGAATAATTAAGCTTAAGTGTTCCATAAGGCATGTAGGCACTTAGTCTGTGGAGTTCAATTGGATCGCGTGTGCTACACTCGTATTCGTATGGTTAAGTGTAGGGATACCTCGCCAATCATCAATTATGAAGCCCATCTATGATGTGGAACCATTGCTCTTCTTCAGAGAAACCATGGCCTCGACATTAATTCATTAAGGCATAATATCTATCTAAGGCCATGTCCAAGGGTTCATTTTATTCTTGTTTCCACTCTTGGATCTATCTCCTCAAATTAAACACTCTTTTATAGGTTTGGTATCTCTCATTGAAAGGTTCCAACATTGTAGACCATCATCAGGTTGAATTTTGTTTCAACAATCGATACCACACTTTGGCTCTATAATTAGTATCCTAGGAAAGAGCTTAAGGTTTTTCCATCCACTTTCAATGTTATAGTTAGCATAGGCATCATGGAAGGCTTGTAAATGATGTTTCAGATTTGAATCATAGCCTCTTGCAAATTTTGAAATATTATTCATGTCAAGCTTAGGTAGTCAACTCTTTTTGCAATGCATGCAAGATATCTTAATGGCCTTTGTGATATGCATTAGGCTCTTAGTGGCGAATAAGGGTTCATCATCATCAAACACATTGTGAGGGAAGTTCCTATGTTCATGGTGTCCTCTTTGACTACTCCCATGGGTTTGATTCTAGTTTTTAGTTTGATCCTTTAATGGAGCACTATCTCTATACCTATGTTCATCTTCATCAAAACTAGACATTGAAGGAAAAGAGGAAGATGAGGAATTGGAAGAATTGCCATGGCTCCTATGGTGTTCCTTAGGGTCCTTTAATTTATCATTTCTTGGTTTCGAGGAGGTCTTAGGCCTTGAGGCCTTCCCTAGCTTAGGACTTACATCATCTTCTCCAAGATTGTCTACCTTAGGTGAATGTAGTCTTTGAGTGTCATCAAAGTGGTCATGATCATAAGAAATCCCTAAATAAGGTTGATCACTTCAATTTTCTTCATTGTATATCTCATTAGTTCTCTAATGAATGTGTTCACTATATAGTGCATTATCTCTTCTATGTGGGAGAGACATTGTTGTTGGTTTATAGTGTGTGTGATTTAATATTTTTTGAAAGGTATATCGTTAATACCCTTTACAGTGATCTTGTATAATATAACTAATCTAGGTAACTAGCACCATCCTCGGCAATGGTGCCAATGATGAGCATACCCCTATGCTCAACCCTACGAATTACAAGTGTTCACATGCAAGCTGGTCAAATTCTATGGATGGGACTAGATCATTATGCCTTGATCATAGTTCACTGTCTTCCCACTTAGACTAATGGTAGCTTTTTCACATATGGTTTAGTCCAAAGTGAGGTATATGATGTGGTTCCTAATTCTCTACTATGCTACTCCTCATGATAGAAAGAGATAAATTGATTAACTAATGAATAATGGAAATAAAGTCTAAATTAGCCTAAGGTGATGGTATCCACTCTTAATCGTTTGTACACATCTTGGACTTCGTGGAGCTATTTTTGGAATTACCAAGTGTACAACACCGGTTGTGCTAAATGATACACCTCTAGGCAACCAAGTATTTACACTTAAATGCTCATGATTAAGGTGTACACATTCTGCTTAATAATATGCCCAATAAATAATAATAAATGGAAATTTTTAACTAAAGAAAGCATTAAATGATTAAAGTAATAATATTAATCTAAGTGGATGCTGCAATGATGGAAGTAATCGCGATCTTTATTGCTAGTCATGTAATGTGTCCAAGTACGTCACACTCAAACATAGGTGTCATACGATTACAAACATTACATTGTGGGCATGCACTGGGAATAATAGACTTTAAAAGAAGAGAAACTAAAAATTAACTTAAAATGGGAGCCCAAGCATTATATTTATAAGCCAGAGTATATACCCTGACATTGGAGCAAACAAAAAATAATGATTCATCATATGTCAAGGCTCCGATGTCAAGGCTCAAATGTCAATATAGGCAAATCATGACTCATCAGTTATCATTCTTCAACATCTATCCCTTTGAAGCAATCTAACACTACCACCATGGTTAGGCTTATACTTAGCTAGAAGGGATGGCTAGTTATCTTCATGTTCTACTTCATCTGATACACTTACTTACCTTTATTAGCTTTGAAACTCTATGTTGACATAACTTCTAAATTACTTGTGCAAATACTTTAGGTTAGATCACCAAAGATTATCTTAAGAGACATGCCCCTTATTTCAACATGTCTTTTTAAGTCTTATTACAATAATTACAATACTTATTATAAAGCAACACCATCATGATTATGGGACAACACCATTTGGAAATAGAGATGTGAAAAACTACCTCCCTTAATTTTCTTTCATCATTAAATGAATCTGCATTAAGAATCTTTCTCCATGCTCTAGTGATCCTTTAATGCTTTAATGCTCTAATGCTTCAATTTCTTCCTTTTGAAATGAATTTGAATATTTAAAGTTCTTCTTCTTATTTTGTAAATGAAATATAAGTGAGAAAACTATTTAAGAAAAATAAATATTATCATGTTAATACTTACCTCAATCTCTAGGTAATAATAAGAGATGAATTAAAGATCTACTAAGCACTAATCACAAATCATAAATAAAGTACATTATGCACATCTTGTATCTCTAGTTATCCAAGTGAAGGTAGGGAAAATATTTATTTCTTAGTTATATCATCCTAAAATATTTTGCTTGCCTAATTTAGAAACATAGGTTACATAAATAAATAATACTAATTTAAAAATATAAATTAAATAAATATAGAAGAATAAGAAAACAAGAAATAAGAGCAAAGTAAAGAGACTCCCTAATTTTCATCAACCTTAAGGATTAAAAGATGTAGTCATAGTTCTATCTTGATGGCTATGGTTAGATGTCATTAACTTAGATCATAGGGCTTGATCTTTTTCCTTATCTTCTTTCTTAGGAGTTAACTCTAGTAGCTTGGTAACTTAGAATACATGATTATTATACCAAATGTAATCTAGGTTCTAGATAAAAAAAAAAGATATTGACCCATTTTAGTAATCAGGAAAACATAATTGGTAAACTATGATTCTTGATCAACATCATTCATTAGCATCATTTTTTCTTGAATTCTAGGATTCAACTTATCTATTGAGGACTCAAAGTAGGTAGAGTATACAATGGTCCAATAAATTGTATGATAAATTGGTTGAGACATCTTCTTTAGATCGACTCCTTCTTCTAGAGTCTCATTTACATGTTTGTATTTTAAGAATTGATGAACACCACTTCTAGATTTCACATTAAAGTTTCTATAGGGGATGAATGATATTAGGTCAAGACTCATATAGATTAGGATTATCTTGGACTTCAAAATTTACTCAATTTAATTAATCAAGTAAGATAATTAATATAGTCTAACCTCTAGACATGTTGGCTTAGTAATCAAATAGTGTTGACCACATATACACACCTTTTTGGTGATTGCATTCTAAGTACCAATGCTAAGGCTATGTGGCTTCTATAGAATCTTAATCATTCTTTGTTTTGCATGACTTTGAATTCTAAAATTTTTCAAATCATATTTTCTAATCTTCATTTAAATTTGTGTATTAACTTGAACTTGGCTTCTTTGTAGAATAGTATAGATACAAAACCTCAACATTTAGATTTTTTAATTCTACTAGGATATATGGGTATTGACACTTCTATTAGTTAAAGGCTTAAGATGAACATAGCGGATGTTGTCTTGTATTATCTAGGACCCTTACAAGCATGTTTTATATAATGACATTTAAACTTGGATTCTTTCTTGATTCATTTCCCATGACAAATATCATATTCCATGTTGGAACAAGGTTATGATTCTCCATGATAGTTAATCTTTATTAAATGATCTAGTTTCTTATTGAGTTGGTTCAAGTCCTTCTTGTGTTATAGCTTACTAACTAATTATTTAACTATGATTCCTTGGATTAGTAATAGTTTGACATCATTTCCTAGACTCGTAATGACCTTTCTACATTCCTTATAATACTAATTCTGATAATGTAACTAATGACTAACTAGGGATTAGTGACCTAGGTCTAACTATATTTATAACTTAGTTACCTAATTCTAAGACCTGAGATGGCCAAAAGAAATCAAAGTTATTAGACCTAACTATTATATTGTTACACATGTTTAGTTGATCTAGGTTATAGTATACTAAGGCATGATTTAAATTATCATTTAAGTATCAGCTTCTCAAATGATTAATATGATCTCACCATTAGATTCAAAAAGCTGAAAAATATTAGAAATGATTATTTAAAGTTAAAAATAGACATTAGATGCTCAAGTCATGCTAATCTTATGTCATGAATCTTTTGAGATAAATTTCAAGGATAAGGATTAAAAATTAATTTTTAGAGTTTCATACTATAAATTTAACCCCACCATTGCATTCAGAAGGTGAAGTCTCTTGGAAATAAGTATTTTTTTTGCTATGAAGGACTTTCAAAATTAAAATCATTGGCTTCTAAATTTTAAAATTTTGGTACAAATTTTGAAACTTTTTGAGAGATTCTTGAGAGATCATTCATTTCAATACTACTTTAAAGCCTACATAGCTATGAAGTTTTATCTCATTTGTTACTAGTTAACTTGTTTGATCCAATTGGGAAAATTTGATCATACAACTATTGTCACATCCCCATTCCCAAATGATGTTGTTGCCTAACAAAGATGGTGTCTCTTCATAACACGTATTATAGTTATTGTAAAAAGATCCAAAAGGGTAGTTGTAATTGAGACACAAAAGGGTAGTTGTAATTGAGATCCGAAAGGGCATGTTTTAATAATGGACGTGTCTCTTGAGGTAACCTTTGGGGATTTTACCTAAGGCATTTATACTTGAGCTTAGAGGTCGTGCCAGCATGGAGTGGAAAATTTGGTATAGGTAAGTCACGAGAGTTGGGTGAAGTGAGATAGAAAGTGNTGGTATCAGAGCAAACCATGATCCAAGGGCCATTTAGAACCATGGGTTGACTACAACATGAACCTATCGATGAACCTTGAAGCCATAACACAAGGGAAACCATTGATCATCACTGGATGCACCATATGTTTGTGATGTAAGTTAGAAGATACCTTTTCATTGATTTCACAAACAATGGATTAGACATCTAGATCCCAGTAACCAACAAAATTCTTTCATGGATATCATTAACCGGCGAAGATCTAATCATACCTCATCAAGATTCATCAATTACAATAGGTGTTGGGAAGAAAATGATACACTGGTCTAGGTAACTCTTACCCATCTTAATGCTATAATTATTAATTAATTAGGACCATTTTTAAATTTCTTTCAATAAAGTTAGTAACCATAACTTGAATTGATCTTGTTTTGTTGAAATCCACTATCTAAGTAATCTAGAAGATTTTAGTTATCATATGTTAGCCTAGAAATGTCAGTTCAACAAAATAGGCTAGTTTGGTTATTTTAATTCCTAAAAAAAATAAACTTCAATTTTGAACCCTAAGACTATGTCCAACATGTAGTACTCATTGAGATGATTTCAATGATACAAATTTCATCTAGATCAGATTTATGGTTTGAGAGATATCATTGTTTAAAAGTTTCTTGCTAGGTGTGCATTAAATAATATTAAATTATTATTTAAAAAAATCAAAATTTAGTGTCGGTAATCAACCTGGAATTGTTGTTTACTGACACTAAACTTCCACCCTATCATCGACTGAACCACCATGTCAATTGCTAAGGTAAGATGAAATAAAATAATAATAAAAAGTTAAAAGAAAACATTTTTGGGAAGTGGGAGGTTGTAGGTTTTACCCCAACCCTCAAAATATTTTTATCTTAAAAAAATTGAAACGAGAGGTCATGGGTTCAAATCCAAGCCCCCTCCCTGATTAGTTTTATTTAAATATATATATGTATATTTTAAAGAAGTTGGGAGGTTAGGGGTTTGGACCCAAGGCCTCGCTCATCCGATTTTATTTTAATATATATATTTTGCATAGAAATATAATAACAATAATGTAAAAAAATGACCTTAGTAGTTAGGGTCTTGACTAGCCCTTGTTGTTGGCCATAGCAAGGCCTACTACACCGTATGGTAGGTATTGGTAGCATAGCATCATAGTCGATAAATGGCTAGTGGTGATAAAGAATTTTCCACCCTGTGTAGCCTTTTGTTAGCTATTTTCCACACCTTGTAATAGCCTACTGTGTGCTATCTCCTAGGGCCTTTTTCCACAGCCACCATTGTGTGTAGCACCGTGGTGCCGTGGTGGTGGGCCATTACCAACCATTCCATGGCAAGACCTGAGGCTGGATCAATTGGCCACAAGCCACTAGCTAGTAGCAATGGGTAGCCATGATGTGTCATATTCTTTCTAGCCAATGGACAAAACCTTTACATTTTCATTTTCCCATGCCACCCACAATGTGTTCTGCCATTGCCTTTCCATATGTTTCACTGCCATCCTCCACTGTGACTACCCTTGTTCACCTTCCACACTACTTGCTGTTTGTTGGTGTCGTTGATCATTACTTATCTTGGTGCTCTACGAGTACTAATGGCACTGTAGATCATTGACTCCCATGCTACAAATCATCATCTCCCATGCCACAGATCATCACCTCCCCTACCATGGATCATTGCCTCCCATGTTGTGGATCATTGCCTTCCATGTCATAGATCATCACCTTTCATGCTACAAATCATCATCTCCCCTACTACAAATCATCATCTCTCATGCCACAAATCATCACCTCCCATGCATGGATCATCACCTTCCCTATAATCAATCATCACCTCCCATGCCATGGATCATTTTCTCCCATGTGGTCAATTTTTGCCTCCCATGTCATAGATCATCACCTCTCACGCCATCGATCATCACCTCTTGCATTGCCAACCATCACCTCCCCTACTGCTAATCATCACTGCCCATGCTACCAATCATTACCTTCCATGTAGTTGATCATTACCTCCCATGCCATAGATCATCAGCTCTTGCACCATCGATCATTGCCTCCCCTACCACCAATCATTGCCTCTCCCTAGTATCATCAATCATTGCCTCTTTTGGTAGGATGCATCATGTCGGCCTTTCTCGGTTGAGCACACTAGTAGAAGTTGTGTAAACCCTATGTGGGCCATTTGAGCTAGTGATGGGTTGTGCTAGTCCTAAAAAGGATTGGTTAGGCCTAGTGGAAGGACATGTAGACCCTGAAATGGACCACTTAGGCCCTATGGCGGCCCTAGAAAGTGGCTGCATCACCTAGCACTACCTTCGTTGACCTTGCATTGCCACCAGAGGCAAGAAACATCATACTGTCACTACCTCTAAATATGCCCAGCTTGGCTACCAATGTGACTAGTAGCCTCCCTAGACTCTACTGCTAGTGCACCACCACAACTGTTACTATCATCATCCCTATTGCCAAGCAATGGAAAAATTCTTTGTTAGTACATAGAAAATTCATAATTTCCATCAACTAACGAAAATTTTGAAATGCCTATTAGCTGATGAAAACTTTAAAATTCTTGTCATAAAATCATTAATTTAAATTAAGAATGCACATAAATATTTTCAAAAATTTAAATTTTTTGCCTTGCTAAAAATGGAGATAAAAACTTCATCATTAAGTGCACTCATTTTGGACTAGAATTGGGATGGATGACCTCTTGGGAAGTCTCATTGTTTGCACCAAAAGCCTTCAACTTGCCTTAACATTTGATTCTAGAAGCCTTTTTCAATGAATGAAGAGTTGTTCCCTACAAATTTCAACCTTATAGACCTAATGGTGAAGTTAGATTAGTCCTAGAGAACCTTGAAAATTAATTTTTACCCTTTGCTAGATATAGTACATTCAAAGCCTCAAAGTTTATAATTTTAGCATAACTTAAGCATATGATGTCCAATTTCATCATATGAATAGTTATTTCCAACACTTTCCACCCTTCTGACCTTAATGGCGAGATTAGATTTATCATTTGAGTATTTGATAATTTGATGATATCATAAATCTAACCTTCTGGGCCTTAAGATTCAATGCTTAACCTTTGTAGGTAATCCTTAAGCTCTTTATGGCATGTCATTAGTTACATTGCCAAAGTCAATGTCTTAAGGAAGGTAGAAATGTTGTTAATATTTAGATAATGTAGTTAAATATTAGATAATGTAGCTAAAAATTACCTGAATTAGTTGGAGAATTAGTTCAGTTGAGAATCAGTTGATGAAATAGAATGGTTGTAAATAATCAAGCAGATGTATATCAATTCATCCTACAATCAACACACATGACAAAAGAACATGGAGATTCATAATCTTATTTCCACATGTTATATGATACCCATAAGGAGGAATAAAATAGTAGAGAATCCAAGAATGAGAATGAATGTTGCAACATACAACATGCTTACAAGATCCTTAGTGAGCAAGAAATAACATCTGTTATGTTTACCATGGGCTTGAATTGGCAAGAATATGGATATCCACATATTTAGTAGAATTACAAGATTTTGATGCCAATGTTTTATGCTTATAAGAATTCTTTCCATGGGAGTTTCTTTACCAATTCCAACTAGACTTGGAAAAGATAGTATATAGAGGTATTTATAAGCGAAAAGGTTCTTGCGGAAGTTATTCTTTTGAGCCATATAGATTAGCCTACTACAAAAATTAAAATATGAATGATTGCATGATCTTTTATAAAGAAACCAAGTTTGAATTAGTACAAAGATTTGAATGGTTCTTAGGAAATACGATTTTTCAAATTCTAGAACTTCAAGCAATGAAAAAGAAAGAATAATTAAGATTTTAGAAAAATCACATAGCCTTGGCAATTATTCTAAAATTTCATCTATTAGGAAGATGTGTATGCATGGTTAACACACATTTAATGGCCAAACCAACATGTTCTCATGTCAGACTATGTCAAGGAGCATACTTGATTAAACAAATAGAGAAAAGTTTAAAGAATAAATTATCCCTAAGTTATACTGATCTAGTTCCATTTATTATTTGTGGAGATTTCAATCCAAAAGTTGGAAGTGATGTTTATAAATTCTTAAAATATGGATGTGTAAAAGAATCTTTGGAAGATGAACTTGATTTGAAAAAGATGTTTCTATCAATTCAACATGCAATTCTATTATCTTGTGCATATTTTGCTTACTTTGAATTTTCAATAGATAAATTAGATTCTAGAATTTAGAAAAAAATGATGTTCATGGATAGTACTCATCAAGAAACACAGTTTACCAATTTCTTTTCTATGATTAATAAAGATGGATCAACAACATTCTTCATTGAGAATTTAGATTATATTTGGTATGATATCTGATTCTTCCAAGTTATGTAGTTGCTAGAGTTAATTTCTAAAGAAAAATTTGAGAAGAATCAAGATCAAGCCTTGCCATCTAGAATAAGACCTTCTAATAATATACCACTTATGGTAGAATTATAATTATTTCCATCAATTCATAAGGTTGACCAAGATTAGGAAGTATCTCAATTTTACTTTTATTTATAATATTATTATTTTCTTCATTATTTAATTTATATTTTAATTAGAAAAGTAAAATATATAAGGTAATGAAAGTTGGGAATAAAGAATTTGCCCTACCTTCACTTGGGTAACCAAAAACTAGTTACACTTTTTGTGACCCTAGTTAGGACTAGTGATTGTATTTAGTAGATCTTTAATTTACTTCCTATTATTATTGTAGCAAATGAAGTATTAAGAAAGTAATATTTAATTTTTCATATAATTCTTCTCACATATATTTTTTTTACAGAATAAGTAAGAAATAACTTCAAGTTCAAAGGAGAAATCAAATTATTGGAGCATGAACGCATAACAAAAGTATTGGAGCTAGAAAAAGATAGTGAACATGGAATCATTCAAGGATGAATGAAACCTAAGGGGGGTATATTGTCACATTTCCATTCCCAAATGATGTTGCTACCTAACAAAGATGGTATCTCTTCATAACAAGTGTTATTGTTATTATAAAAAGACCTGAAATGGCAGTTGTAATTGAGACCTGAAAGGGCATGTTGTAATAATGGACATGTCTGTTGAGGTAACCTTTGGGGATTTGACCTAAGGAATTTATACCTAAGCTTTGGAGTCATGCCAACATGGAATGGTAGAGCCAATATAGACAAGTCACTAGAACCAGGTGGAGTGAGATAGAAAGTCGATGGCCATCTCTTGTAGCTAGGTTATAGGCCTAACCGTGGTGGTAGTGTTGGATTGCCTCTAAGGGCTAGATGGCAAAAGAAGAAAATCCCAAGGAGCACTCTTAGAGCATGATCCAGATATGCTATTCCATATCAATAAAGCATTATGTTCTTTGTCCTTTCTCATTTTTCTCTATTATTTCCTTAATACATATATTAACTATCACATATACTTCACATTTGGTATATTTTCTTTGTATTCATAATGTCTAATATGTTGTGTATTTGATGTTTTCCATGACATCCAGGCATGGGATGTCACAACCATATTTGAATTTGCTATTCAAAATTTAAATATCTTATCTACTTTTGATGTAGATCTACAATGTCCATAATGCGTAGTCTAGTACAAACCTATTATGTTCATAGTATCTATATTGGTATGGACATGGAATTCTTATAGATAGTATAGGTCTATACCATTGGAAAAGATGGTAGACCAACTAGAAATAATATTTTTTTGAAAAATCTAACACAAACGGTGGGCCAAGGTAAATATGGGGATGATGGTTTTAATAGCATGAATGACCTAGCTAGGAAGGGGTAGTGAGGGAAGCAAGCATGATGGCAATGAATGTGTGAAGCATGACAAGTAGAAGATGTAGTATGTGTAGAAGAGCAAGACAACATAGTGGTAAGTAAATGAAAGGAGCACATAGTAGTGGATGCACAAGTGTTTCAACCTTGAGGATCACAGGGCATGTGAGGGTAGTGTAGATGTGATAAGGGTGGAAACATGAGAAGCATAATGAAGCATTAGTTTATGTTGTGTTGTTGGTATGTGCCTTATGGCATAGCCTTGGCATAATCTATAATAGTGGAGCACTATGCATCCTAGCCACTACACAACATGGTTGGACTATGCCTTGTGATGTGGCCCTATTACAATTTATAATGGTAAGGCCTATGTAGCCTAGTGATTGCAACTAATCTTTGTGATATTGAAATGCCCTAAAATTTTTATGTAATATTTTATTATTTTATTTTAAAATTTTCTAAGGATAAATATAACATGTGATTCATATTTTAAATTAGTCAGGACACTTGACCTAGTGGATAGCATATTGATATGTAAATTGTAACCTTTGTAAATGGAAGATAATGGGTTTAACTTTTAGGCTTAAAATTTTGAAATTTATTTAAATTTCTAATTTTAGCAAGGCATGTTTTACAAGAAACTTTGAACCTCAAAATTGGTATAACTGGAATTGTCTCAATGAGCACTACTCATTGAACTTGATGCCAAGACATGGAAAGCTAAATTTTCATGCTTTTAAAAAATTAAAATTTGTTATTTTGTTGAATTTTTATTATTAAAGTAACATATGAGAATAATTAGAAATCTTAAGTGACTCACTTTAGTGATAATATGATAGAAGACTTGGAGAATGGGATAAGAGTTATTAAGCTTAATTTGCCTAGATCTAAGGAGAAGGTTAGTAGGATAGAAGACCTTGTTATTGTTTAACAAGTATTAGTTTTCCTACCAATCTATTGCTAATGATCCTTAGTAATTGAGAAAATTAATCCATGCTTAGCTTGATGTCCTTGTATCAATCAAAAATACTTCATTAGTGATTAGACCTAGATAAGGTTATAAGATAATAGATTATTGGGATTTAGGGTTTATGGAAGGCAAGACCCATAGCAAGATAATCTCATAAAAGATTTTATACTATCATTGTAGAAGAAATATAAGGATTACTAAAAAGGAAATCTATATTACTATGAGATAGGTAAGAGTTACCTAGATTACTTTTACACTTTTCTTCCTAGAGTCTTCTATAGTTGATGTACCTTATTACTATATAGTTGTATCTCATCAAAATATGATCACCGATATTCCTAAAAATCACTAGGAAGGTATCTTCTTGATTAACATGATTCATGATTCATCCTATATCATAACCAATAGTTTGTCATTGGATTACTATTAATCCTTGCTTCTAATTATTCCTATATCATGGTTTGCTCTGATACCAATTATGACATCCTATTCTTGAATTTCATGAAAGACATCAAATATATGTAAAATTTTCCATTATGCATAGAGAAGAAAGTAGAGAAAATAAAGAAGGAAATAAAAAGAAAATTTATTAATAATGAAATGTGAAAATAAATGAATGTATCTAGGTTATGTTATGAGGGTTCCATGGTTTTATGTTGCTTTAGCATCTATCCCTTAGAGGTAATCTAGCACTATAGCCATGATTAGGCCTATAATTGGCTAGAAGAAATGGCTAGCCACTTGTTGCATACCTTTACTAGCTCTGCAACTCCATGCCAACACAACTTCTAAGTTACTAGTATAAATACATTAGGTTAAATCTTCAAATGTCATTTTATGAGACAAAGCTTATTATTATAACATGAAATTTTAGTTTTTATTACAAGAATTACAACACTTGTTACAAATAGCCATCATCATGATTATAGAATGATGCAGTTTGGGAATGGGGATGTGATACCAAATCTCATTCTAGTTGATATTTCCATGATCAAAATGATATCTTAAAATATCAAAAATAAGCATATTTTCATCAACCCGAGGCAATGGTACCTTAATAGTTATATCTTATACTAATATATCTTATTAATGTACTACTACATGCATCAAACTCAAGTAATTATGTAACATAATATCATCTAATGGAATTGAACCTATGATTTAAAATTATTTTAATTAGTGGTATTTAATGAGTGATCTAGGATTACCAAACTAGAATACTTAGCACTCTTAGGCCTAACATAAATAAAGTTATAGGTGAGTGTTATAATCATAACATATTTTAAGTAGCTATGCCGATGGTAGATGTAATATCCTAAGACTTTAGAAATAAGTAGCTTATTATTCATCCAAGTAATGATTCCTTGGTGCTTCTTTTCTAAAATAATTTTCTAAATACCATAGTGTAACTTATTGTAAAGGATCTATGTAACTTAATAATAACTGAATACTAGTATTGAACTAGTGACTCAAGGTTACGTTAATTATAGCTTAATTTCACAACCCAAACCTTGTTCTAGCTAATATACTTATGATCAAATCAATGTTTTAAGACATTCTAAACATTTACCTTTTCATAAATTGAGATGATGTGATCTTAATAATTATATCTTTTACTAATATTTCCAATTAACATATTGTTATGACTATTAAACTCAAGAAAATATCTAATATAATATGATTCAATGGAATTGACTCTGTAACCTAGGGTTATTAAACCAAGATTCTTAACACTCTTAGAACTAACTTTAAATAATTATAGTTAAATGTTACAACCTTATGTCTCTAAGTAATTATGCCCATGCTCAATGCAACATCTTAGGACTTTAAAACTAATCAACTTATCATCAATCTATGTTATGGTTCCTTGGTGGTTTTTTCTTTTAAAACTAATTACCTAAATAGTGTACCATGACTTATTCTAAAGGATATATGTAATTTTATAATAACTTAATACTAGTATTGAACATGTAATGTAGAGTTACATTAATTATAAATTAACCTTCCAATCATAACCTCATCCTAATTGATATGTCCATGATCAAACTAATGTATTAAGAATTTAGAAATAAGCATCTTAGTGTTAATCTAAGTGATGGTTCCTTGGTACTTCTTTTCTAAATTGATTCATAAATATCATACTATAAATTTTTTCCAAGGACATATGTAACTTAATAATAAGTTAATACTAGTATTAAATGAGTGACCTAGAATTACATTATTTATAGCATAACCTCATAGTCCTAACCTTCTTCTAATGGATACACACATGAGTAAAATGATGTCTTAAGAATTATAAAATAAGCATATTATTATTAGTTTAAATGATGGTTCATTGGTGTTTGTTTCCTAATATAATTCCTAAATACTATATTATAACTTATTTCCAAGGATATATTTAACTTAATAATAACTTAATATTGGCATTGAACCAGTAACCTTGGGTTACATTAATTATAGCTTAACCTTACACCTTGATGAGTAGCAAGTAGTCCCTACATCCAACCATACAAATCACTAGCATTTACTAAGCAATCTGGTCAAATTTCATAGACTTTAGCTTTCTAAGTACATTGGGTCTAGGTAGTGAATCTAATGAATGTGATCGTTGTCTTCTTAGTTCCACTTGTGAGGTGCAAGTGTATGGTTGAGTGTAATTGAGGCATATAATTTTTATCATTTTATGTTTATTGTTTAAATTTCCTAAGTACTGAGAATAAAGTAATTAAATGTCTAATTAGTCTAATAACTATTTAATTCTCAACTAGTCCTAACATAAGCATTTCTTCCCATCTATCGTACACATTCTGAACATGTTATAACACTACTAGGTTACCAAGCATTAAGCACATGATCAAGATGGTTGTACTTATGTGCTTCAATTATCTCTATGAATTAATTAATAAAATGCATTAAAGTGCTTGAATAATAAATGCATAAATTAAACATTAAGCTAAGTCCAAGTGTTGCAAAGTTTATGAAGAAAGCTCATCTTTATTTCTAGTCACATTGAGGTGCATAGGTACATTAATGCTCTAACAAAGATCTGTATACTTCTCACTCCTACTGCAAGCACTTAGAAAATATTCTAACTCTAGAGAAATGAAAATGTAAGAGTTTGGCTAGCTACTAATAAATGGATGCCATAAATATAGCTAGTGAGCATGTATTTATAGGCAATACAAAACATTTCATCAATGGGATCGTGTCAATGCATCAAACCATGCATTGATGGGATCACGTCGACACCATCCCATTGATGCATCCTAAGGAAGAAACTTCATCATACCCCCACAACTAAATGAAAACTCGTCCTTGAGTGAACAAAAGGAGGAACAAGTTATTGATAAAATTTTGGAAAGACATGGGATTATTAACTAACTAACTGACATAAAACTAACTCAAATAAACACTAAGTACCAAAGTTTACGGATTTACAATCATTAAAAAATTTGGTGTTCATGACAAAAAAATTGAACACCATCACAATAACTAACTGCACAACTCCTCTAGCAGCTTGAATATAAGAAGAAAATCAAATGATCCCAGGTGGTAAAGGTTCCTGAGGTTCTGAAAGACATTCTCCTACCTCTAGTGCACATAGCTATTATGGTTGAGGCTATGGTTATGGTTGTTTGACTGTAGTTGCAACTTCTAGTTGCTTTTATATTCTCCTCCTTACTCCTAGGATCATACATGGTCCATGTAACATTACCTATGTGGACTGGTATGGGAACATCTGAAGGATAGGCCATTGTAGGGAAAGGCTCCTTGACATTGACAGACTAGGTAGTGAATCATTTACGTTCAATGTCAAACATCTTGACTGCATTTCACATCTCCTCATAGTCATTCATTCTTTTGGTTAGGTTCTTTGTTGTTGATCTTTGATAAGTGAACTTTTCCTTGAGAACCTAGAGTTCAATGTTAGCTATTTATAGCTTCTATTTTGTTTCTTTATGGTACTTGAACTTGGCCTCATACAAAAGGTATGAGCTAGCCACTTGTTTATCCAATTTTGACCTTGACCTTCTAGAGGTTAGCATTGCTAGGTTTGAGTAGTAGAGGTTGGCGACCTCCATGTACTCTATCATCTCCTCAATTTGTAGCTCCTTGAGGTAGATTTTAGCTTTGTTGTACTTATTTAGTCCATCAAAGATGGACTTCCATACATCACCTCCTTGTTGGAGCTACTGGAAGGCCTCATTCACCTTTGTGTTAGCATTTGAAAAAAGAGGAATGTGTTAGAATCCTAAACAGTTTGATTATAGGTACACCACAAAAGATATAGCTAATACAATGCTTTAGAAGTATTATTGATGAATATAATTGTATTAAATTTATATATCATATGGAATTAAACCTATGACTTGCACATCACAAGCTACACACTCTAACAATATAAGGAATGTCTCACTTATGACAAATCTTAATAGAATGCTAAATCCATTTACTTTTTACTTTTAAGCTAGATAGCCAACACGATCCATTAGGGATGATATTCAAGTCTAAAATAATTTTACTATAAGTACATTTAAAGACATGTAGCCAACAAGATACATTAGAATAATTATAAAGGAATATAATGATGGTTCAAAATGGATGTTGGACCCTAAAAATTATATTTTAGAAATAAAAATTTAGATGAAAAAGGTAGAAAAGTATTATAAAAAGCTGAAACTCCAAATTAAAAGAAAGGAAAGGCCTAATGGTTTTGGAGGTGCCTCTTCAAGTTTTCATTTTTACAACCAATCCTAAAACATGACCCCTCTAGGGTAGAAAAGCAAACATTCCATAAAAAATTAATGTTAGGTGCATGGGGAGGAGGCCCTTGCCTTGTTAATAGAATCATTATTATTAAAAGATATTATCTTCATATCTTGAATAATAGTTACAAATGAATTATTAGTAGTTAAAATATCTTGAACATGCCATACATTTTGAGGATTTAACATGTAATTACCAATAGATAGACTTTCTCAATATTTTTAATTAAGAAGAATCATTTAAAAGATATCTAAATTAGTAATAGATTTCTATGAGAACTTGGAAATAAATATTTGTTTTCTCTTGTCATTAAATAATTATTTGAAATTAATTTAACTAGAACCTTCCTTAAAGATACACTTTGCTAACTTGAATTAGCAACCTCTTCTCTAATAAGACACTAAGTTAACCACTTGAGTTACCTATTACTAGTAACATGAACATTAGAATTTGGGATGGGTGAATTGGGTTTTAGAACCAAAAGAATAACTATAAGAATACCCCAAGATACATTAGATTTGTCTTATTTTAGGGTGAAAGGAGATGAGAAGGTTTTGAAGCTAAAAGAATAACTATAAATATACCCCAAGAATTAGAGTAAATATGATAGGGGGTGGTCATAACCTAATTGTTTTTTACAATATTTACTCTTAAGATAGATAGTCAAATAATAACTTTATAATAAGATAACCCCAAGTCATATGTTTGTTTCTATCATGTAGCATTAAGTTATAAATTTTTAAAAAATTATTAAAAAGGAATTTTGAAACTAGTCAAAAAGATTCAAGAAATCTCGATAAATGTAAGTAAACATGTCAATTTCATAATTTAATATTATCCATCACAATGGAACCCAAAATTTGGAGCTTTCAAATGAAGATTCTTACCACTAAGATAACACCTAACTATCATAGCCAACATGATACTTTAGAAGAATTATATTCAACCAATTACATATTACAATCTTCCTAATTTATGTACCTTTTATTATCATGAATAAAATTTAGTAAATGCCTATTCTTTCTTGTTAAGAAACAATATGATAAGGTAAAGAAAAAACGTGTTGAACTTGAGGATAGAAAAAAATAATCTAAAGTTGAAGATACAAAAAATCAAGTTACTATAAATGATAAGAATGATTAAATGACAATGTAAAGACCAGAGAAGATAGAAGCTTGAAAGAATATTATTTCTAGAGGAAGTATTCATTACTTCAAATAAACAGCTTGTAAGGAAATTTTTTCTTTATTTGACAACAATACTATTAACTAAAAAAATTAATCTTATATTAGGAAATGGCATATAAAATGAAAAAAAAATCTTGACATAAGGTCAATTTTGATGGATAAATTATATCATCATTTTCTATTAGATCTTCTTCTACAAAAGTTAATATTTTTCCAAAGCTTTCTATTACTATCTCAAATTATTTTGCTATTTTAAGTTCAAGTACAAATGTTAAAAGAAATGGAGATATTATTAGGACTTGGATAATTCTTCCTACAAATGATTAATTTTTCTCTCTTAGTTTTTGAAAGAATCATTTCAATTCTATGTTTGTATACCTATGTAGATATCCTTGAAATTAGAAAATTTTTTAGTTTCCATATTTTTCCAATTTTATAAGTTGACACTATCCACTAAAATTAAACCCATGACTTAGAGCTTCTAAATCAAAATTCTTAGCACTAGGGTAATGTCTCCTTATTATAACCAATATGATTCATTAGAATAATTATATAAAAATATAATGATACCTCAAGTTGGTGGGAAAGGGAGTTGATGCTTTAAAATCAAAAGAATGACCATAGGGTATGGGGTAAGAGAGATGTTGCACAACCTGAAAAATGAATACTAACGTATAAAAATATTCAAATTACATCAAATCATTGAAGGGAGAGTCTAAAGAAATTATATTTAGGAGAAAAGATTCATATTTAGCCAATTACATATTATACTCTTATTAATTCTTATAAATTTTGCCATCATGGAGGACATTTTTTTAGTGCTTATCATTTGTTGCACAAGAAAAATGATTCTAAGAAAAAGAAAAAATGTGTTAAAGTTAAAGATAGGAAAAAACAATATGAAATTGAAGATACAAAAAATTAAGTTAATGTTAATGATAAAAATGATCAAATGACTATAAAGAATTTAGAGAAGATAGAATCTCTTGTATATAATTTTACTAGTACTAGAAAAAATATTAAGGAGCCTAGACACATAGCTCATAAGGAAATTTTTTTCTTGTTTGATGAAAATATTATTAACTCAAAGATTAGAACTAGTATTGACAAGAAGATTATAGTTGATGGTTAAGACTTTCAATGTAAGATCAATAACAAACAATGAGATGAAGATCTTTCGCAAGTTCTACCACTTTCTTATAAATATTGGTATTAAGCCACATCTTTCTATCTTAAATCTTTTTGCAATTATGAACTTAAACATAGATGTTTAAAAGTGATGTAAATTTTGTTAGAAGTGGGATCTTTCTTCATACTAAAAATTAATTTCCTTCACTTATTAATTTTCAAAGTATTAATTATAAGGCTATACATGTGAATATATAGTTTTAAAATTACAAAGTTTTTTCTTTCCATTTTTTTTATGATGTCTACTCAGTGTTGAGGTTATGATGTACTCTGAGTTTTCTTTGCTCATTATCAGTATTTTTTTTATGGTTTAACACCCTCAAGAAAAAGCCTAATATTTTTGAGGATGAATTATTCTGTTTTCATCCTTTCAACTAATCCAAACAAATCTACCATCTAGGGTAGAAAAAGGATCATGCCTTACCTTTAGTCAAAATAAAAACCAAAATAATGACTATAAATATATCCTAATACATGTAGAAAACATGATATTTTAAAATAATTATACAAGAATATACAATGTGTCAAGTTTGAAGGAGGGTATTGGAATTAAAATAATAACTATAGGTATACCCTAAGACATGTAGCCAATATGATACACCCTAACACCTCATTGTTGGCAACACTAAGTTTTAAAGTTTTAATTTAAATATATGTATTGGGGGTATGTTTTTTATAAAAAAACATGTTTCATGTTATGACACCTCTTGAACATTATCATGATCTTCATCTATCATTACCATCTTTATCTTATCATTATTCCAACTAATTATGATTGGATATATGAGTTCTATTTCAACTATTCATTCTTATTAAGGATAGATTTCATTTTGATGCTTAAATGAGTGTGTGGTGAATTCTTGTAGAGTTATTATAGCAACAACTTTTTTGGGCAAGGAATGATTTAAATATGAAAATTGGACAAAAAATTGGAGTAGCAATTGAGGATAAGATTCTAGGTGCAGCCTTTGCTTTAAACTTCTCTTATGAGGCACGTTGATTTAGAATATTGATTTCGTAGATGGTCTGATCTCTTCTTATGTGCCGACGTTTTTTTTAATCATTCCTCAATAACGCACATAGAGGCCATGTTATTGGAATCTATCCTATTTTTAATAAAAGGTTGTTCATGAGAAAAAGAAACAACAATTTTTTAGAAAAGACAAATAATGGTAGTTTTTAGCAAGCACAAATGAATTCTTCTTTAATAAGTTCTTAACCTTTTATTAATCCTTTTAATTCTAAAGATTCCAATAAAATCTTGATATCTAAAGAGAATTTCTTTTTAGAGAAAAAGAAAATTTTTAGTATGAACCAACAATGAAAATACAAATGAAAATGGAATTTACTCACTGTAACATAAAAAAGAAGAAATATGAAAAAAAATTTCAATTCAATAACTCCAAAGATATCTCATTCTCTTTCTACTTATACTATTGTTCCAAGTGTTTTTTTATCTGATAATGCTTTTTAATGTATTAGTGAAATGGCTTGTAAAACAAATGTTGAACTTGAAAAATCAAGCATGGGGGCCTCCTCCATCACATTTCAACATTAATTTTATCATGGAATGTTTGAGGCCTTTCTGATAAATCCCAAGCAAAAATTACTAGGGATTATCTTTCAAACTAAAACTAAAATTTATCTTTAGATTTTCCTTTCCCACAAGAAATTAAGATTACAGTTCATGATATTTTTCTTTTTGGTAGACACATTTTTAAAAATTACATT
>MNCI01032477.1:221060-238462 GCA_015680685.1 Gnetum montanum | reverse complement strand
CAAGTAGTGTCTCCATGCTCTCAAGCAATGGACAATAGCAAACGTTTCCTTTTCATGAACTGGCCACCTTTGCTCTATTTGATTTAGCTTTCGGCTTTCATAAGCGACAGGATGACCTTCCTGTAGCAAGACGCCCCCAATTGCATTGTCACTGGCATCCGTGTGAACCTCAAAGGGTTTTGAGAAATCGGGCAATGCCAACATTGGATGGGAGGTTAGGGCCTCTTTGATCCTCTCGAAGGCTTTCTGAAAATTTGTGTCCCACTCCCATGCAACTTCTTTCTTTTGCAGATTGGTCAGAGGAGCAGCAATTCCTGAGAAATTTTTGATGAATTTCCGATAGAAACTAGCTAACCCCATGAACTGTCTAACCTCATGCACATTAGTGGGAGTGGGACATTTACGCACAACCTCTACCTTCTTTGGATTTGGCTTTACCTGCCCATACCCCACGAGATGCCCCAAAAATTTTAGCTACGAGCAGCAGAATTCACATTTTTCCGTCTTAACAAACAGCTGATTTTCCTGTAACTTCTCAAGTACCATTTGCAGGTGGAGGGCATGTTCCTCCATTATCTGGCTATATATTAGGATTTCATCAAGATAAATGACCATAAATTTGTCTAGGAAGGGTCGAAATATCTCATTCATCAATGTACAAAAAGTAGTCGGCGCATTGCAAAGCCCGAACGGCATTACGGTCCATTCATACGATCCATACCGTGTTACACATGCAGTTTTTGCTTCGTCCCCTTCTGCAATGCAAACATGATAATATCCTTGTCTGAGGTCTAATCGGGTAAAATATTGAGCCCCTGCCAATTGATCGAACAAGTCAGAAATGAGCGGTACTGGATACTTGTTCTTGATCGTGTGTTTGTTCAACAGTTTATAATCACAGTAGAGCCGTAGCGTTCCATCCTTCTTAGTAACGAATAGCACCAGTGCCCCATAAGGGGACTTTGAGGGACGAATGTATCCCTTGGACATTAATCCTTCAAGCTGGTTTTTTAGTTCCCCCAATTCTGGTCCTGTTAACCGGTATGGCCTCTGGATAGGAGGATTAGTGCCAGGCTGTAATTCAATTTTGTGATCCACTGCTCTCCGAGGTGGCAAACTACCAGGCAATTCAGGTGGCATCACATCTTTAAACTTATCGAGCACCTGTGCTATGCATGGGTCAACAATAGCTTGGGATCCACATGCCTCAGAAGGATCACCCATTTGCATAGCTAGCAGAAAATTTCTGGTAGGGTCCCTTGCCAAACATATCATCACCATTGGTGACACAATCTGGGGGCTAGCATCCTCATCCTTTCCCATCTGTGCACCATGAGTTTGTACAATGCATGGGGAGCTTTCATGTGAAATAAAAATCAAGTCTAGATGTGGGGCTGTGAAAACTTTGGCCTTGCATAAAAATTCTTGCCCCAAAATGACCTAAAAGGAGTCCATGTATAGAATTGAAAAATCTAGCACTCCTTCCCATGAGCCTACTCGAACAGGAACACCATGACACACCCCGACGCACTGAAGGGATCTAAACTTGGCCAGCTTACAAGATGCTTGCACGGGTTCCATCTTTAGCTGCAAGTCCTTCACCATGGCTGGAACCATGTAATTGTGACTAGCCCCATTATCAATTAGGGCACTTAGCTGACTCGAGCTCACAGTGATTGGGGCCAATTGAACCTGATGTAGAGTATCAGGATTAGGATTCTGGGAGTTTCCAGCTCCTGACCTCTGTGTAACCATGTCTGACAACTCCATCATCACCGCTAGCCTTCACTGTTCCCCAGATGTGCTTCCATCAGTGATATGAAGGCATGGGTCTGGACGATAATCGAGTGCGATCAATTGTTTCCCAGGAGCTGGCCCCTATCTAGGCTCAGTTCTTCCTGAACTCAGGGGACAATTCCATGCCAAGTGATTTCCACGACACAAGAAGCACTGAATTGGCCCCTTAAAGATGCCACCTGTAAACTGCTTCTTCTTGGCCCCAGGTTGCCACTTACTCCCCGTATCTTTGCATTTTTTTGGAAGCCTTGGTTCCCTAGAGGACCACCCATCGGGCGACTACCTTGCTGAACTGATCTGAAGGTGTTTCCACCCTTGATGGAACCTGTATTTGTTCTCTGAGAATGGGAGGACGTGCCATGCTTACCCTTCCCAAGCTTGCCCTTATCTGGCTTCGTTGCCTTGAAGTCCAGAAAAGTGCCAGCAGCCACAATAGCCTCTGTGAGGGAGTCAATGCCTCTTCAACGCAATTCCATTTGCACCCATGGTTGTAGTCCATTTACAAATTTGAAGAAACGATCCCGATCTTCCATATCGCGGATCAGCAACATAAGCTCTTGGAAGCTATTGATGTAATCCTCAAGCTTCCCAGAATGTTTTAGGGTCTCTAGCTTGGTTCTAGCAACCCATTCAGAGTTCCCAGGATGGAACTGTTTGATCAATGCTGCCTTTAAGCTATCCCATGTCTCGATCTTTTCTGTCATGGTGCCCTTTTCTTGGGCACGAAGAAGGCTAAGCCACCATAGCTTAGCACTGCCTATGAGAAATTGTGATGCTGTGGAGACCTTTTGGGTTGTAGGAACACCCCCGGTATTTAGGTACATCTCTGTATCATGGAGGAAGGCATAAATTTTAGCATCATTTCTCTCACCATCATAAGAACTCAGTTCTCTAGCTTTGATACGGGCCGTTGCTACTGGCTCATCTGCCAAGCGTCCTGCTAAAGAGGATTTCAGGATGGCATTTTCAATTTTCAAATCAGATAGTTCTTGATTTACCCCCACCAAGGCATCCTCCATAACTTTCACCCAACCAACTAGGTCCTCAACCAAGGATGCTTTGGTTTGTGCCTCTTCCAAGGATCCGAATAGATCTTGGTAGAGGTTGATCATGCGATCCAAACGACCTTCCAAGATCGAAACCTTAGCCTCTGCCAATTTCACCCTGTCCTTGGAGCGAAGATCCATCTTTTCTTGTGGTAAGTCAACATCTTTCAAAATGTGATGGATCGCGTCCACATTCTCTGGACCAGGATGGGCTAAGGCCTCATCAATCGCCTTGACATGATCCCACAACGTTTGAAACTTAGTCTCATCTTGACCAAGTTCTATTTCAGCCTCAATTTCTGGATTTGTTTTAACATCAGCCATATCACTCGGTCCACCCGGCTCCATATTTGCTAAAGAGAGCTTTAGCACAAGGCCACCCTCTAGGGGAGTGGCTAGCAAAAGTTGAAAATGGTGAAAATGGAAACCTCACGAGCCAAAAATAGCGATACCCACTTAGCGAGAAAATTTTTACCAATTTCTGAAACTGTGAAGCTCTAATACCATCTGTAACAACACTGCCCCAAAGAACGTTGTTCGGCACCCCAAGAGTTTCCCAAGCAGATTCTGAATCGGGACAAAACTCAAGAGGAATACGCCTTAGCAATCAACAAACCTGAAACACATGCCAACAACCAATGTGTTAGTGTTAGCATGTCTCCTGAGCGGTGTTTCATAAGTAATATTCACGATTCACTAACAAGCTAGATAGCTCTCCCTTGCTCCACTCACGTGGACACCACGAGGACTACCAGCTGAACCCTCCAGATTCATCACCGCGTGCTGGTAGTTGGTGTCACGCTCCAAGGAGCGCACGCAACATTTCCATAACACGTCCCATGACACACCTGGTAAAAACACCCCAACGCAGAGTTGAACTACACAACCCTCCCAGGCAAGGTCCTACCAAGTGGGGTAATGAGGTAGGTTGTAGCCTCCTCTTATTAATACATGGAACTGCCATGCCAGTATGGTTCCGAAGACACAAGGAGAGGAGGACCCCTTGTGCCCCCACGGCCCCTGAACCGTGGGGGAGGTAGCAGGCTACCAGCAACCCTGCTACCTCTCTCACATCTAATGTTCCTTTTTGGAAGCCTACAAGGAAAGTAGAAGTGAGTACAAATGCTACTTTGTTATATCATTTTTCTATTAGCATTTTTCTCTCTAGAATTAATTCTTTATTATTTTGAAAGTATGAGCCTTTACATATAAATGCTAATATGTTCATAGGATCCAATGGGAAAAATATTTTGAAGTCTTTATAAATGCAAAAAAAAAAAAAAAAGCCTTGTAAGAAATTATAGAAGCCAAAAGTGTTTTCACTAAAAGTTGTATAGGTTGGCTAAAAATTAAAGATGAACCTTGTAAGAAATTTTTTAAATTTCTAAAAAGAAAGGGTTAAGTACCTGAACTGGAATTACTTTATATAAGTGATTCCATCATTAAAAATCTTGATATTATTAACAATTTTTTGAAAAATCATTTTTCTTCTATTTTTTATTCCAAAGTTTTTAGCAAGGAATTATTCTAGGCTTCTAGTACACATATTCCTCATCTTATTGTAGAAGCACATTGAAGCATTCTTGAAATAGAAATTATAGTGGAAGAAATCAAAGTAGTAGCCTTTAGTTTAGCAAATGGTAAAGCTCCAAGTTTTGATAGTTTTCCTATTGAATTTTTTAAAAAGCATTAGGACATCATGGGAGATGATCTCTTTTATGTTTTGCAAGAAGCTATTAAAAATGTTTTTCTTGATAAAAATATTAATGAATATATGATTTTTCTTCTTCCTAAGAATGGAGATCTTAAAAATCTTGGTAATTGGAGGTGTATTACACTTCCTAATGATACTTATGAAAATTTAGCTAAATTCATAACTTGCTAAAAGCAAGTAGTAATACCTAAATTTTGAAAGCATAATTAGAGAAAACACATCCTTGCGAAATAACAAGCACTAAAATTGATCATGCTGGAGTTATTCAACCCCAAGATAGAAAAAATTCTAATTAGGAAAAACTCATCCATGAAAAATAACTACCACTAAAATCAACCATGTTGGAGTTATTCAATGCCAAGATAGAAAAACTTCTAAAACCGATTGTGGGCATGTTATTCTATCACAGAGTATAAAATTTCAAACCCATGTCACTGTTGTGTCAAGTTTGAGAAACCATTTTGTCAAACTATTTTTCTTAATTTCTTTTTCAAAATAGCACACTTGAACAAGCTTTTCCATAAATGTTGGTCATTTCAAAATCTTTTTGAATCACAACCAATTTTGAAGAAAATAGTTTTAACTTGGTTTCTTTTACTACAACCTAGGTTTGCAAAATTGATTTATAATTTTGAGTTATTTTAATGGTCCTCCAACCTAACTAGTAGATTTAACAAAATTAAAAAATCTACCAAATATCCTGCTTTCGATGATTTCCAAAAACCTACCAGGTTCCATGTGAATTCCTGTAATTTCTTTTGTCATTTAATATTCAATTCTATAAAATCATTTTATGTAATAATGTTGTTCCTAACACATTTTCTGGCATTCCAAGAGTCCCTCAAATCTAATTTAGAACCAAGATGAAACTCAAGAGGAATATGCCTCAGCAATTAACAGTTTAAAACACATGCTAAGAAACAACAAGTTAGTGTTAGCATGTGCCCTAATTGGTGTTTCCAATATGATAATTGTGATATACTAGAAAGCTAGATAGCACTCCCTTGCTCCACTCACATAGACATCACAGGGACTACCAGCTGAACCCTCTAGATTCATCACCATGCGCTAGTAGTTGTTGTTGCTCGACTACGAGCACGTGCAACATCCCATAGCACATCCCATGATACACCCAATTGATACCCCAACTTAGAGTTGAACTACACAACCCTCCTAGACAAGGTCCTACTGAGTGGAATAATGAGAAAGGCCATAGCCCCATCTTAATAACACATGTAATTGCCATGCTAGTATGATTTTGAAGACATAAGGAGTGGAGGACTCCTTATGCCTCCACAACTCCCAAACCATGGGGGAGGTAGCAGGCCACCATCAACCCTACTACCTCTCTCAAAATCCTCCCCTGCTTAAAATGAGTGATGACCTCGAAGCATAGCTAGGGTAAACCACAAGGTAGCTACACCAAAAATGAAGGAGAATTCCATCAATTTTTGGGATATAAGCTCATGTTATTCCAAGTTTAGGCCAAAAGGACCCTAGGTTCTAGAAGGTCCGACTACTAGGGCCTGGGGCCTTAAAGCTTCTTGTTGAACTCAACCGTCTTCCTAAGATACAAACTCATCATAGCATCTGACACCCAAGTCAAGAATGGTACCATTCAAGACATGGTATGTTCATCCTTCCACATGTTACCTGAGATGCAAGACTATAGAAGGAATTTAAGTGGCCTATCATAGTGACATGATAGAATGCACTGACCTAAGGATGTATGAGTTCCAAGGCATCCCCCAACTCTCTTATACCTAAAGGTCTAGGGATCACAAGATTAGCATAGTCTCCTTTTCTATGTGAAACTTAAAGCCCCATTGCCTATAGAGTTCTTTGAAAAACTCCAGGCATCCCCTTGTCTAAGGTGGGCTCTCATAAGAACTTTTCCTTGGATCCTCTAAGTCACCACATGCCATGCCTCTTTCGATCTATCCAATTCTCATATTTCTAAAAGTTTTTTTTAAGGAGGATTCTCTATCCATCATTGAAGCAACCAAGGTAGGAGGTTGATCACTTGCTCCTGACATAAGTCCAAGATTAAGTTTTCCTAGGATCTTCAGCACTCCAGTGGTTCCCAACTATCATTTGAGTCTAGATGGTATTTCTAGTTGACAAGAAATTTCAATTTCATATCAAGACCATGGCTAGTGGTCTAGAAGTTTCAAATGTAGTCTACTTTCTTTCCTTGTATAGATTATATACAAGGTCATTCTTGAATCAAGAGGCTTCTTTTAGGATAAGGAAACCCATCAAGTAGTGGCTTTAGCATGTTAACATGAAAAACTAGATGAACTCTATCAATATTAATAGGTAGCTAAAGCTTATATGTCACAAGGTTAATTTTATCAATGATCTGAAAGGGACCATCATACTACCTCATCAATTTGCATGTAGTTTCTTGTTTTGGCTTAAATTGACACAGGTCTAATTTTAAGAGAACCCAATCTCCCACCTTGAATTCATGGTGTTGGCATTTTCAGTTAGCATACTTTTTCATATGTTGCACCGCCCTCTCTAGACAATCTCTTGTAGTTTCAACATTTTTGCACCACACCTTCAAGAACTCATCCACCGAGGGATGTCATCCCTATAAAGAGGGAGAGACCATGTGTAGGATAATGGGCTACCTTTCCATTACTAGTTTTGTAAGAGAAAATCCAGTAGCTAATCACTTCTAGATGTTGTAACTTAGCTGTGTAATTTTCAATAGAATAGGCCAATTCTTTTGATCACTATGGACATGATGTCAGAGGTACTACTCAAGTACATGATTCATCTATTCTATTTTTCCATCTGTTTGTGAATGAAAACTTATCAATAGCTTAAGGGTGGTACCCATCATGCTAAAAAATGCCCACCAAAAGGCACTTGTAAATTAGGAATCATGATTTGATACATTACTTGTAGGTTATCCAAAATATTGGACCACCCTATCAAAGTAATATGTTGTAATGTCCTTAGCTAAACATTAAGATGGGTAAGGAATAAATATGGTAAACTTGGAAAATTTGTTCACCACCACAATGATGTTGCTTAGGCCTTGAACATTTGGTAGGCCTGTGATGAAATAAATGGTCACCATAGTCCATGGGAATTGTGGGATTTCCAAGGGGAATAGAAGTCCACCAAGATGCTCCATAGAACCTTTGTCCTATTAATACATTAGATACTTCTGAACATAGGTAATCACATCTTGATACATCTTTGGCTAGAAGAAGGTTCTCTCGATTAGTGCCAGAGTTCTTTGCTACCTAAGGTGCCCATCCCATTGTGTGTCATGGCACTCTTGGATAATCTCCTTACAAAGGCCATCCCAATCTGGGACAAAAATCTGGTTGTCTCAAAACCAAAGCAATCCATCCCTCATTTTGAAATGTGCTGCTCACCTAGTTTCTATCAACTTCATAAGATTAATAACTTGAGGGTTTCTTTTTAAACCATCATGGATTCAAACCAATAGCACTTCATCACACTAGATATGTGAAGTTTGTTGTCCAATGAGAGAAAAGAGATGGGAGGTAGGTTCAGGATAGTGACTCAATGCATCCACCACATGTTCTCTTTAGTAGGATAGTAGGTTGGTTGTAGATCAAACTCAGAAGGCATAGCCAATCATCATGCCTGTTTGGACCTTACCTTCATTTTCTTTAGTAGATAACTAGTGGCTAGATTATCAATATTTACATGGACATTACTTCCTAGCAAGTAGTGCCTCCAAAAGCTCAAGTAATGGACAATGAAAAACATTTCTTTTTCATGGATTGACCATCTTTACTCTACTTGGTTGAACTTTCAAGACTCATAAGTGATAGGATGATCCTCCTATAACAACACGCCATCACTTGTCTCCTCACTAGCATTAGTATGTGCCTCAAAAGATTTTGAGAAATTTGGCAAAGCCACTACAGAATGACAGGTTAAGGCCTCTTTGATTTTTTTGAAGGCCTATTGATAGTTTAAATCCCATTGCCATGGCACTTCTTTCTTTTACAAATTTGTTAGGGAAGTAGCAATACTTGAAATGTTTTTTGATAAATCTGCAATAAAAGCTAGCTAATCTCATAAACTGTTGGACCTCATGAAAATTAGTAGGAGTAGGTCCTTGGTGTACAACCTCTACCTTTTTGGTATTTAGTTTAACCTATCCACGCCCCATGAGATGTCCTAGAAATTTTAGCTCTATATAATAGAATTCACAATTCTCTTTCTTAGCATACATTTGATTTACCCGAAGTTTCTCAAGGACTAGTTGTAGGTGGAGAGCATGCTCCTCCATGGTCTAGTTGTATACTAATATATCATCGAGATAGATTATCATAAATTTTTCAAGAAATGATTAGAATATCTCATTCATGAGGGTACAGAAAGTGACCGGTGCATTGCATACCCCAAAGGGCATCACAATCCATTTATACAACTCGTATTTAGCTACATATGCAGTTTTCTCCTCATCACCCTCTACAATGCGAACCTAATAATATCCTTGGAAAAGGTCTAGCCAAGAAAATAATGTGTCCCTACCAACTAATTGAAGAAGTTAGAGATGAGTGGTATTGGATACTTTTTCTTAATGATGTTCTTATTTAGCATCTTGTAGTCACAACAAAGACATAATGTTCCATCCTCCTTGGTGACAAATAGCACTGGTGCCCCATAAAAAGATTTCGAGGGATGAATATACCCTTTGGACATTAGGATCTCAAGTTTTTTCTTCAACTCTCCCAATCTTGATCTCATTAACCAATATAGTCTTTGAATAGGTGGGTCATTACTTGGCAGTAATTGTATTTTATAGTCTACTGGCCTCTAAGGTGGCAGACTTCCAAGTAACTCTTGTGGCATCACATCTTGAAAAGCATTTAACACTTATGCTATGTGTGGGTCAATGCTTGTTTGAGATCCACAAGCCTTGTAAGGATTTCTAGTTTGTATCAATGCAAAAATTTTCTTCTGGAACCTTGGCCAAATGTTTCACCACTATTGGAGATGCAATCTAGGAACTAGAGCCCTCATCCTTTTTGATCTGTGTCTCATGAGTCTGAATTATGCAAGGTGAGCTTTCATGTAAAATAAAAATTAGATCTAAATGTGGAGTAGTGAAGACTTTGGCCTTGCATAAGAATTCTTGCCCCAATATAACATCGAAGGAGTCCATATCTAGGATTGAAAAATCAAGAGCTCCCTACCATGAGCCCACTTAAACTAGAACACTATAGCACATACTAATGCACCAAAGAGGTCTAAACTTTGCAAGTTTGTAAGAAGCTTGGATTGGTTCCATTTTTAAACTGTAGTTCATGAATGGAACCGTATAATTATGGCTAGAAACATTATCAATAAGGACACTTATGTATCTCAAGCTCATAGTAATTGGGATCAATTGGACCTGATGTAAATTATCAAGAGCAGCATTTTTGGAGCTTTCGGCTCCTAACCTCTACATAACCATATTAGATAACTCCATCATAATAGCTAATCTTTGTTGTTCCATAGAAGTGCTTCCATTTGTAATCTGAAGGCATGGGTCTGGGCAATATTTGAAAGCCATCAATTGCTTTCCTAGAGCCTGCCCCTACCTACTCTCTTTTCTTCCTAAGCTTAAAGGACAATTTCTCACTAGGTGATTTCCACAACATAAGAAGCATTGAATTGGCTCCTTAATGGGACCTCCACAGAATTATTTCTTCTTGACCCCAAGTTACCACTTACTTCCTATATCTTTATGGTTTTTTTGGAAGCCTTAGTTTCTTGGGGGACCATCCATCATGCAACTACCCTACTAAATTGATTTGAAAGTGTTCCCACATTTTATGGAACCTCCATCTATTTTCTAAGAGTGGGTGATGTGACATGCTTTCCCTTCCTGGCCTTATCCTTATCTAGCTGTGTTGCCTTAAAGTCAAGGAAGGTACCAATAGCAATAATAACCTTGGTAAGTGTGTTAATGCCTCTTCAATGTAGTTCCATCTGTGCCCATGGTTGCAACCCATTTACAAATTTGAAGAAGTGATCTCGATCTCCCATATCGAGAATTAGTAACATAAGGTCTTGGAAGGTATTGATGTAATCTTCAAGCTTGCTTGAATGTTTTAGAGACTTAAGCTTGGTTTTGGCTACCCACTCAAAGTTACTTGGATAGAATTATTTAAGTAATGTTGCCTTTAATTTGTCCTAGTTATCTACCATTTCTAGAGTAATACCCTTTTCTTATTGATGAACTGTGATATCACGTATGTGATATCATGTCCACGATATCGCATCCATGATATCGGATCTACCATGTGATGTCAGATACTTGATATCGCAACCTGTCTCCTTACCTATAAATAAGAGGTGGTGCATTTGGTTTCAACAATAAGGAGTTAGTCCCTTAGCCAAACTCTTACCAATTTTTCCCTCCAGAGTTAGAATTTTTTCTGTGTGCCCATAATAGGAGTCATAGAGTGAACGGATCTTTATTTGAGCATTGTGTCTTGAGCACACTTTTTGTACGACAATAAAGACGAACTTTATGATAAACCTTGCAGCATACAAAATAGATTAATTAGTGTTAATTATTATTTAATTATTTCCTAGTTAATTAATGATTTCTCTCATGTTACAACTCTCTTAGTTAAATACACTTAGTACAACCACTTCGAGCATGCGTGTAGCGCTTGGTAACCCAGTAATGATTAGTGTTTGGTAATCCCAGCAGCCTTGCACTGGTTCAAGATGTGTATGGCAAGTGGGAATGGATACTGGTGTTAGGAGTACTTAGGACTTATTTAATGAATAGTTAAATTAGATTAGTTACTTAGTTATTTCTCTCTCCCCTCCTTATTAGTGCAGGATATAAAACACATAAAAGCCATAAAAATCATATGCGTGAAGCTTACTTAACCATACAACCATGACATACAAGTAAGTTTGGGAAGACAATGAATAATCAATCTATTATTATTCCACATAGGCGCATAGGAACTTAGTCCTTGGAATTTGACCAGATCATGCTTGAAATGCTCATATTCATATGGTTGAGCATAGGGGTACCTTGCCGCTCATCATTGGCACCGTTGCCAGGGATTTAGTTGTTTGTGCGCTAAGTAGAACTTAGGAAATCATTCACATCATTGGAATGAACCCTTAGGGTTGGTTAAGAAAAGGTAATAGTACATAGCACACCAAACAAGATAAGATGTCTTCTTCTTCACACAAAAGCACTTCACCACCTAGGACTAACACAAGAAGCAATCAGCGGTAGGATACACGTGATGTTGATCTGCAAGTTCCTCAACAGTTTCATGTGGTATATATTCATCCCGATGAATATTTACCAGACTTCACCTTTATTCTCCACCAAGATGAACAGCTACGTTGGCATGACTTGGAAGGTAACATAGTGTTACCTCCCGACCGTTAGTCCCAAGTATGCTTCTTCATGCTCTCACGTGAATAGGCATGTAACACTTACACGCTGAGTACATTGTGCAAGACTATGATTCGAGAGACTATCATCCTACCGAAGCACAATGTCAAAGGGATTATCAATAGGAGAGACACCATAAATCCTTGAATGGAAAATGGTCTAAGGATGCCCTCATGTTTTAAGTGAGATTGAGGGTGATGAACCTACCTTAGGTAGTCATCCACATAATGATGTTCCTCCCCTTGACTTTGGCCAAGGGGTTGTGTATCAAAACCTTCATTCTACTATTCACAACCCAGGTGCTAATACCAATGGACACAAAGATTTTGAAAAAGGAACAAAGACATATGACAAAGATGGACATTCTGATCGCAATCGTGATTAAGGTAGAGACCACCGAAGAGAAGGTAGTAGACACCATCATGGGGGCGGTTCTCCTTCTTCTTCGCCTTCATCATCTCCTTCACCCTCTCCTTCTGTGTTTGGATGTAGCCATAGAGAAATAGATTGTGAGGATGAGGGCAAATAAAGTGGAAGTCACAGACGAGACAACCAAGACAAAGGACGAGGGTACTCTAGGGAAATACGCCATAGAAGAAGGGAGAGTATGGGACAACGTAGGCACCATAGACGCTATGAAACTTGCCACGCGAAGTATGCTAGATATTACTGAAGTTGTCAGAGTTCCCACAAGGCACCAAAAAGATAGTAGGATTAAGAGGTTAGACATGAATAACATCCCACAATTTGAAGGGGGATATAACACTGATCCTCAAAATCACTTACAAGCATTTCACGATGCATGTGCCTTGCAAAACATAGAAAATAAATGGAAAAAGCTTAAGTTGTTTCCAAGGACATTAATAAAAGAAGTTGAAAGTTGGTACTAGTCCTTAGAATCAAAATCCATTCGTAGGTGGGGTATTATGCTAGAATTGTTCAACGATAAGTACCAAACGTACTCCTGGGTGTCTAAATTGTGAAAGAAAATCCAAGGATGGAAACAAGGAAGTCATGAACCCTTAGATGCTATCATGGATTACTATTATGCACTTTTACATCGTTGTCTTGGCCATGGTTATTCATAGCGGGATCAGCTACGCCATCTCATAGATGGGCTTAGGCATGAAACGAGAAGAACCCTTGGGACTTATGCCCAAGGGAGGTTATCTGAGCTTAGGATCCATCAAATTCATAGACTACTGGAGCAAGTAGCTAAGGAAGAAGGGGAGCTACAAAAAAGAGAGAGTGCAGAGGAATATAACCAAGATCCTTCCCTCTAAAAGAAGGGAGTAAGATTTTGTGAGGATGAGGATGAGTCATCACTTGAAGAGATGGTGAATAGGAAAACCTTTCCCATTCAAAAGTTAGCATCAGAAGTATCGGCAAAGGTAGATCAAATGTGGGACTCCCTAGATACTAGATTTCAAACTATGCTCAAAGTAGTAGAGGAGTCTAGGGACCAAGATAGTGATCATGACAAAAGGAAAAAGAGAGAAGCAGAAAATGCACGTAACAAGGGTAAGGGTAAAGTTGCTATTATTAAAGAGGTTGTGGACTCAGATATGGACGATGATAGTGGATGTGAGATCTATCAATATGACCATCCTAAGGGATGTTGCCTTATAATCTCACATTTATAGGAGTCTGGGGTGTATGCACTTAGTCCATGTTTAAACAAATGGAAAATATCTCGACGATTACCTTATCCACAAGGTAATCCAAGGCAGTTCCACCAACCTTTAACGTATTATCCAAGTGGAACTCCACCACAACCAATAGAGCAACATCAACAATGGCAACACCCACAATCATGGGGAATGCCACCACCAAGGCAACAATATCCTTACCAGCAACCTGACCCATATGGATACTACATGAAACATCCAATCTCTCCACCTGACTCTGTTGGTCACGTTACTCCCCAACATCACTACCAAGCCCGTGAGTACTATAGAATTCCCTCTCCTAGGGACAACATCCCACAAGTGTACCATCCTTCCAATCTGGTCGCATCTCTCCCACCAATACCTCCATTACCACCTGCTCCCTCCATGCAAGGTGAACTCCCTACTTAGCCATAGCAACGCAATGCCACAAGGCTATTAATCCTCAACCTACTGTTGGATCTAACAACCGTATGAAGAAAAGATATTTCTTCAGAACCAACAGTCCAACCAATCCTTTGCAACCTCAAGTGGCTGAGTCTTTGGATGCCTTTGTATCAACTAAAGCTTTAGAGCTCCCTTTAAACTTAACACCACATTCAACACATATGGTCATGTTAACACATGTTGTTACTGATTGGATCAAAGCTGGCCACCTTCCCAGGAAACTCTCTAATCCTGAAAGTCCCCTAATCTATCTACAAATCACTGGGAATGTGCCATGCAAAGCTCTTTTGGATTCAAGTTCCAGTGTCAACCTAATATCCCAAGAAATGTATAAGGCCTGGAACTTACCCCCATTGAAAAAGAGCAATGTCCATTTAGAGTTAGCCGACCAGTCCATCACTATCCCCTTGGGATTAGTGAAGGACATTGTTACCACTATTTGTGGGTGGTCATATCTAGCTGACTTCCTGGTGATCCAAGTGAATAATAGTAAGGGGGACTTTCCAATCATAATGAAAAGGACATGGCTAAGAACTATTGATGCACGCCTAGGTATCTGTGATCTTTCCCTAGAAATATCTTAAGGAAAATACTTTTGAAAAGATCGAGAAGAAGAAGGTTCCATGTATCGCATACAGTGACACAGGGTGCAATTGTGTGCAGAGATCATGGGTTGTGCAATGTTTAACATTGCTTGCATGCAATCAGTGTGCACAAAAAATCAACATACAAAGGTGCTTGTATGCAGTAACCACATGACAAGAAGACACCCAGTGGATGATAGCTAATCAAGAAAGTAGCTCACTTATATGCATGGAACTAACTAAGGGTTTGACTTGTGCTTATATAGATAGCATTGATGCATTAGAACAAGTCCACCACCAACTTCCTATTCCTAACTTAGAAAAAATCAACTGGGGGAAGTTGGAAATTCCCAAAAAAATTAAATAAGAGCCCCTAGAGCTAAAACCATTACCCATTGGTATGGAATACATGTTCCTTAAGAATGGAAAATCGGTAATCATCAACACAAGACTTACCCCGCAACAAAAAGAAAGTCTGCTCAAGGTAATAAAAAAGTGGTTAAAAGCCTTCACCTGGTCATATCCAAAATTAAATGGAATCGACCTTAGAATATGCCAACATAGGATTTACACTTACTCTTCCATGAAACCTTAAAAAAAAACCACAGAGGTGATTGAACCCAAGGTTGAAGTAAGTAGTAAAAGAAGAAATTGAACAGCTTCTAAAGGCTAGGTTCATATACCCCATTGCTGATAGTGAATGGGTTAGCCCCTTAGTAATCATTCCTAAAAAGGAAGGAAAATGGAGGGTGTGTATAGATTTTAGGCTACTAAATATGGCAATTAAGGATCACTTTCTATTGCCATTTGTTAACCAATTCTTGGACACAATCACAGGGCATCGCTACTATAGTTTTTAAGATGGCTATAGTGGATACAACCAAATACAAATAGTTGTAGAAGACCAAGCCAAAACTATGTTCACCAGTCCTTAGGGAACATTTGCATACAAAAAAATGTCGTTTGGCTTGTAAAATGCCCCTACCATGTTTCAATGTTTAGTTCTAAGCATATTCCAGTAGCATATAGGAAATGGTGTGGAAGTCTTTATGGATGACTTCTCCACCTACGGAGCAAGTTTTGATCAAGCCTTGGATAGGTTAGAGCAAGTGCTGAAAAGATGTGTAGAAACTAATCTAAGGCTCAATTGGTAGAAAATCCATTTAATGGTGCAAGAAGGCGTAGTACTTGGGCATAAAATTTCACATGTAGGGATAGAGGTAGACCTTGAGAAAATCAAGGTCATCCAAGGAATTACCCATCAACCAGAAACTGTCAAAGACATTTGATCATTCCTTGGACACACTGGCTACTATAGGAGATTCATAGAGAACTTTTCAAAGATTTCCAAACCATTGGTAGAGCTAATGAAAAAGGACGTACCCTTCGAGTGGACCAGGGAATGCGAACTAGCTTTCCAAACTTTGAAGCAGAAGCTGGTAGAAATACCCATTCTACAAGCTCTTGACTGGTCCAAACCATTCCATGTCATGACCGATGCATCCAACTATGCCTTAGGATCCGTACTTACATAGTTAGATGATCAAAAATGCCCTTGTTACATCCATTGTGCAAGTAGAAGCATAGATGGTGCACAACTTAACTACACTACTACAAAAAAAGAATTAATGGCTATAGTGTTTGCACTAGAAAAATTTAGGCACTATGTATTAGGATACAAAGTATTCATACACACAGATCATAATGCAATCCAGTTCCTCATGAATAAGACAATGGTAAGCCCTCGTATTATACAATGGTTGGTAATCCTACAAGAGTTTAATCTAACAATGATCGATCGTTAAGGCACCAAGAACGTAGTTGCTGATCATTTATCTCAGTTACGCTGGGACAGCAAAGAGGACAAGTATCCTATTTTTGATCATTTCCCTGATGAGTTCCTCTTTGCCGGTGTAGTGAATAATCAATCACCCATGGAGACAAATTGGTACAGTAGCATTCTTGCCTATCTCCTTACCCAACAAACACCATAAGAGTTAAACCTTATGAAGAAACAACAGTTTCTTCACAGAGCTAAGTACTTTATAGAGATCAATGGACAACTTTACAAAGTATGTCCCGATGGCTTGGTTTGATGGTGTGTTCCCAATAGAGATCAACTGAGAGTTCTCTAAGATGCTCATGAGGGCCCTTGTGGGGGTCATTATGTTAGGAGACGAAGAGCCATTAAGATTCTACTTGTAGGGTAGTATTGGCCTACCTTTTTGAGCATCAATTCATCCAATCTTGTGAGCACTGTCAACGTGATGGGGGAATGACTGCTAGAATGGAGGGTTCGCAATAATGGATTCAACCGTTAGAACCCTTTGACATTTGGGGAATTGATTTCATGGGGCCCATTACACCAATGTCCAATGGAAAAGCATACATCATAGTTGCTATAGACTATCTAACAAAATTGGCTAAAGTAGCTTCCATCAAAGATTGCACATCATCTATAGCTACACGATTTGTTCAATAACAAGTCGTTAATAGGTTTGGTGTGCCGCTTGTAGTTATCTCCAATAATGGTACACACTTTATAGGTGCAACTTTTAGGAAGTTAATGCAACGCTTAGGGTTGAGCACAAATTGACTAAACCATACCACGTCCAAGCAAACGATCAAGCTGAGGTCACCAATAGGGAGATTACTAAGATATTGACCAGAACCATTAGCAAGTATAGGCGATACTGGAGCACTAAACTGAATGATGCTCTTTGGGCATAC
>MNCI01032477.1:137769-221000 GCA_015680685.1 Gnetum montanum | reverse complement strand
ACCTTGATCTAGCACAAAAACAAAGGTTGATGACTTTTAACTTGCTAGACAAGAACTGATTAGCTACCCTATCATCTAATTAGTTGCACAAGGCATTTAATAAACAACATCATGACCTGAAAATCAAGAAAGTTAAGTATCAACCTAGAGATAAGGTTCTCTACTAGAACCCCACACATGTATCATAATGGACCAAATTTCAAACACTGTGGGAAGGACCTTACATTATCTATGCAACTTTTCCTTCAGGAGAAATGACCATATACAAACCTGAGAGCCCAAATAAGAGACTGTTAGTCAATGTGCAACAAACAAAACCTTTCCATGAGTTTAGGACAACTAGAACATATGCTACCTCTGTAAGTGGGCAACCTTGCTCATTATTTTGAATCTCCTCCTTCCAATTTAGTCATGGGGGAGATGGCCACCCTTGCTAATCATTGAATACCATTAGTTCTTCTAAGTTTTTGTTTTACACATTTTTGTTTTACATATTTTTTTTACACATTTTTGTTTTGCACATTCCTTTAATTTTTCTTGCTTTTTGTTTTACACCATCGTTCATATTTTTACCATTTCTTTGTGTGATTTTATTTTGTTTCATTCATCACCTAATAAGTGTTGATAATGGTGGCATGAATAATATCATATTGATTGCTGATGTTTAGATTTTACCTTTGAATTATGATGTTGATAATTAAGGTATGGTTCTTTTGATTAAATAGGCAATGATTTTATGATGTTCATGCATCCATACAATCCTATGGTTTTCCTTGGCTTGGAACTGTAAAATCCCTTCCTCTAATAAAACTATTAATGAATTGGTGACTGGGTATTTTTCAAAATAAGGAAAGACTCAAAGGATGAAAATGGTGCAACTTCAAGGGGATTTTGTGCATTTGTATTGGCTATTCTCTTGAGTTCTTGGATGCTTTTTGCTTGGATTTTCCGCCATTCTGAGCATTCATCAAATCACTGAAAGCTGAGTTCATAAAACTAAGTCTTTTCATGGTGTGGTTCTCATGCAAAAAAACACATAAAAAAAAAGAAAAGAGAGTGAGAATTCAAAGCACACCCCTTAGACATAATAATGAACTTGGGCTACATGCACTGTTATGGCACTGGAAAGACATGTTACCCATGCTTGAAGGTTCCCTCTAACTAAGGCCCCTTCTCACTTCCTGGTTCTCCATCTCACTTTCCTTGAAATGGTGGTGAATTTTTGTAGAGGCATTCTTGTTGCTTCAGGGGGATGGGCTAGTCAAATGTGTTGATGCGAGGTCACTGAATGTGGACTGTTGAGCCTAGATTTGGAATGAGTTCTACTCGGTCACATTAACCATGAAACACACAAGGGATTTTACACAACCTTGTTCTTGGGTTTCCATTCCATTCTCTACTCTCCATCTTTCTTTTCCATTTCTCACCTCATTGCTGGTTTTATCATTAGTCTGTATCTTGGTTGATGCATTGTTCTTCCTTGGTAATTTCTTATGGGTAATTTTTTAACTCTTGCTTCCAATTGACATTCCTAAAGCCTACGAACTCTTTGGTTTTTGGGTCTATTAGGGCACTAAAGGCATAAACCTACTTTGGGGAGGACCCACTAGCATTCCTTTTTGGTGCATTTGTTAACTTATTTCCCTTAAACATTTCCTGTAATCAATAACTTTTTGTTTCATCCCCATCTATGACATCAATTTTATTGGTGTTGCTATTGTTACTTTTTCTCCACCTTTCTTATTCCTTATCTTTTTCCACCCTTTTGCTACCAGAGGTTTTCTCTTAGTCATGGGGGGTCGAGCACAAAATTTTTTAATTTTTCCTAACCCCTACACCTTAGGTAGTTACTAGTGTTAAAACTCCAGAACCAGTATTTGCCATAACCACAACTCAGCCAATGCACTTCACATCAAGGCAAGGTATCAACTACATTATGATTTATCTACCCTCGCTCATTTGTGATTGTGTTGTGTGTGTAGATGACGATCATACAACAATGGATTGGGCCCTAAAGATGCACTCTGGATGGACTAGAACTGGAGCATTTACGAAAGGAGCAAGATTAGTGGTGTGGCTATGGATGAACAACAATAGGAGCAATATTGGCATCGACAGCAACACATCTTATTCTTTTCTCTCTCTCCTTCTTCTCTCCCAGTTTCCAAATAAGGTTGGATGTCCTTTATGTACAGTGTTTACTTTTGTGGTCATGAACACTAATGTTGTCATGTATTATATTGTTGATCCATTTACTGAGCACGTTGAGTCAATCAACCCGTTCCACCATCAATGGTCATTCAGTTAATAATCCCATACCTTCCCAATATTTTGTAAGAAACTCGAGGATGAGTTTTCATTTAGTCATGGGGGTATGATGAACTATAATATCATGTATGTGATATCACATCCACGATATCATGTCTGCGATATCAGATCTACCATGCAATGTCAGATACCCGATATCACAACCTGTTTTCTTGCCTATAAATAAGAGGCGGTGCCCTTGGTTTCAACAGTAAGAAGTTAGTCCCTTAGCCAAACTCTTGTCAATTTTTCCTTCTAGAGTTAGAATTATTTCTGTGTGCCCGTAGTAGGAGTCATAGAGTGAATAGATCTTTATTCGAGCATTGTGTACCTGAGCACACTTTGTGTAGGGAAATAAAGATGAACTTTATGATAAACCTTGCAACATACAAAATAGATTAATCAGTGTTGATTATTATTTAATGATTTCCTAGTTAATTAATGATTTCTCTCACCTTACAAATCTCTTAGTTAAATACACTCAGTACAACCACTTCGAGCATGCATGTAGTGCTTGGTAACCCAGTAACGATTAGCGTTTGGTAATCCCAACAGTGTTGCACTGGTTCAGGATGTGTACAACAAGTGGGAACGGATACTGGTGTTAGGAGTACTTAGGACTTATTTAATGATTAGTTAAATTAGATTAGTTACTTAGTTATTTCTCTCCCCCTCATTATTAGTGCAAGATATAAAACACATAAAAGCCATAAAAATCATATGCCTGAAGCTTACTTAACCATACAACCGTGACATACAAGTAAGCTTGGGAAGATAACAAATAATCAACCTGTTATTGTTCCACATAGGCGCATAGGCGCTTAGTCCTTGGAATTCAACCGGATCATGTGTGAAACGCTCATATTAGTATGGTTGAGTGTGGGGGTACCTCACTGCTCATCACTTATACATGAAGGAGGTTGAGCCACCATAGGTTAGCACTTCTTGTGAGGTACTAAGATGATGTGGAGACCTTTTGGGTTGCAGGAACATCCCTAGTAGTCATGTACATCTCCACATCATGGAGAAAAGCATTAATTTTGGCATCACTCCTCTTGTTATCATAGGAAGCTAGTTCTCTCACTTTGATACAAGCCATGGCAATAGACTCTTTTGCTAGGCATCTTGCTAAGGAGGATTTCAAGATAGCATTTCCAATTTTTAAGTTAGAAAGATCCTAATTCACCTCCACCAAGGCATCCTCCAAAACCTTTACTCAACCTATTAGGTTCTCAACCAGAGATGCTTTTGTTTGTGCCTCCTACAAGGATTTGAACAAGTCCTTATAGAGGTTCATCATATGATCCAGACAACCTTCTAGGATTGAGACTTTAGACTCTACCACTTTCACCTAGTCCTTAGAGTGGAGATTCATCTTTTCTTATGGTAATTTAATTTCTTTAAGAATGTAATGGATTACATCCGCATTCTTGGCCTAGGATAGGATAAGCCCTCATCAATAACTTTAACTTGGTCCCATAAGGTCTAAAACTTAGTCTCATCTTAACCAAGTTCTACCTTAACCTCAACCATTCCACTAGGTCCACCAGGCTCTATATTACCAAATAAGAGAACCTTACCACAAGGCCATCCACAAAGGAAGAGTTGCTAGTAGAAGTTAAAAATGGAAACCTCACAAACCACAAACCATCTATCCCCTTTATCAAATAAGTTTTCATTGACAAAAAAATGTGAGAGTTTGATACCATTTGTAACATCGTTGTCTCTAACAAGTTGTCTAGCACCCCAAGAGTCCCTCAAAGCAGATTTAGAAGTAGGAAAAAACTCAAGAGGAATATGCCTCATCAATTAATAGTCCTGAAACACATGCCAACAAATAACATGTTAGTGCTAGCATGTGCCCTGAGTAGTGTTTCAAATACAATAAATGTGATATACTAGAAAAGCTAGATAGCACTCCCTTGCTCCAATCACATGGACACCACAGGCACTACCAACTAAATCCTCTAGATTCATCACCATGTGTTGGTAGTTGGTGTCACACTTTTACAAGCACATGCAACATCCCATAGTATGTCCCATGACACACCCAGTTAACACCCCAATGTAGAGTTGAACTATGAAACCCTCCTAGGTAAGGTCTTACTGAGTGGGATAATGAGGAAGGCCATAACCCCCTATTACTAATGCATGAAACTACCATGCCAATATGGTTTTGAATACATGAGGAGTGGAGGACTCCTTACACCCCCCATAACCCCTGAACCGTGGGGAAGGTAATAGGACACCAACAACCCTACTACCTCTCTCTCATTCTATGTTTATTTGCACTATTTAAGCTATGTTTGTTTATTGCTTTGTTCACAAAGAAGCACATAGCTATTGCATTTTGTTTAAGAATTTAGATTTTATTTACTTCAAATTTTACATTGATAATATTGCTTTTCATTTTCAAGTGATGGTGGATTTCCATGAAAGCAAAGATATGGGAGTAGGAAAAGATAGATTTAGTTTATTACTAGATCCAGTTTTTCTACATATATTATCATTGATAAAATTGTATAGGATGATAGTAGTATGTTCAGTCCTTTCCAAGTGATGGAAGACCCTTTACACATAGTTGCCTTGATTATCCATGAAATCTAATGATATGTTGAAGGATAAACCTACAAGTCTGAGAAGTTTCATTTGCTTAAAAGGTTTTAGGATAGGATAAGCAGTGCTCTCTTTGGTCATAGAGAAGATTTGAACATCCTTTGGCTTGATACATTCCTCTCATTAGACATACAAAATTTCCTTTCTATGGATTCTGTTAATGATTGGTAAAATATGTTGCTGCCCATAATGTTTAACATCTATCATTGAACAATATGCCTTCCCTAATTCATGTGCACAATATGTCTTTAGAGGTCCCTAATACACCCAAGCATGTATTTTCATGTTCATCTTTGGTCACCCTTTACCTTAGAGGCTTTTATTTCTTAGACTTCAAGTGTAGCCTATTTTTAACTAGATTTTCAAGACTTGAGAGTTGTTGCATGGATACTTGTGAGATACTTATATTTGGATTTGGTTATTGACAACTACCCTATGCTTCAAACTCTTGAATTGGTGGATTGTAATGTAGAACCTAACTTAACACTAGCATCCAAGAGCCTCTTAGTCTTGAAAATGTCTAGTGTGATTGTAGGAGACAATGAAAAGTTTGAATTAAAAGCCAATTACCTAAATTTATGTAATATACAAATTGAAGGTTCTTTTTGTATATTATAATGAAAATAATATATAATGCTACATCCATTGCTTAGTTTGTTAGAGCCTACTTAGCTAAATAAAAATATGGATTTGATATCAATGCGTTTAAATCTAAGAAACAAAGCTCTGTTTTGACTGATCACATCAATGATTGCTAATTGGGTTACCATAGTAAGCAAGTTTTCAACATTGAAGACTATGGAGCTTTTGCTTGGACACATCTATCCTAGCTTAGTTTTAAAAGTTGTATCAATCCTTCCATAGCTTTAATCCCTAAATTTAACTCATTGCATGTTTTACATATATAAATGAATACCTACTATTAAAATTTTTTTGTAGCTATATTTTTATAGTTGTTCTCCTTTTGAGTATTTCACTTTTGGTTGCAAAAGGATAAGAAAGCTATTCAGAGCAAAGAAAGACAATCATTTGATGAGATACATTTAAAAGAAGCTAACATAAAGCTAAGTTATCCTATTCTAGGGGATTTGAAAATGATATCCTTCTTGACGTAGAGATGTCCATTGCTACATACTTTAGTTGTAACATTGGAATTAACATGGATCCAAGATAACGATGTAGGGTGTATTGACATGATGACAAAATTGCTAGTTAACGAGCCCTTTGGATAACATTTGAATGTTACACATTTTCACAAGGGCAGAGAGATCAAAATTACAAAGAAATCAAGGTCATAAAGATGTAGAGTGTGAGCCTTTTGCTATTATTATGACTTTTAAAATATATATTCAAGATGTTTAAATATCAAATGAACATGTTATGAGGATTTAAGTCAATATTCTCCCCTCTTAAGTGTTAAAAATGTTTAAGGAATCTAAGTTCATTAGTCATAATTGTTGCTAGGTACTTCATTGTTTCAACTATTTTCCCATTTAATTTTCTATATGATATCTATGACACATGTGAAGGGTTTTAGTTGTGTAGTAGACAAATATGTTGATTTAAAGATATATTTACCATTTATACTTCAACTATACAACTGCATAGGGACATCACTACCCATAACTTTACAACATCGAACACTTGAGGTTACATATATTATTCTCATCTTAATGTCTACATTAATAAAGGATGCTTGAGATTATCTTCTATAAAACTAGGACATAGAGCATCTGTTATTTCAGTGGCATGTTACTAGTATGGGATTCATTGGTACACATGCAATGATGTCTTTGTTAGTAGTCATTTGAAGCCATAATTAGATATGTCATCTAATATGTTGAATTAAGTAAATTTCCTTGCTGGATTTACAATCTTATGGATGAAGGTATGCCAATGATTCAAAGTATGTAAGTTTTTTCCATGGATAACGATGCAAAAGTATATTCTTATCCAAAATAAGATGTGTATTCAATTAAGCTTCTATAGTCAATAACTAGTAATTGAGTTGGTGATGGCATTTTATCTTATTTTTCCATATTCCGATTTTAAAATGCTATTGTTTTTACATATATTGTACCTATATTTATCATATATAAACCTTCTAATGCCATGTGTCTATTTCTGACAAGTAGCAAGATACGTAATATTTGTTAAACACATGTTAACCTTTTCATTAGTTTACTAGTTTAGAAAATTATACCTATATACTCATCAAAAAAGTAACAAAAGTATCTACTCATCCAAAATTATATATGAATTCCATTAAGCTTCTATAGTCAAACATTAGTAATTGGGTTGCTATAGCATTTTCCCATCTTTTGCCATATTTTAGATTTAAAATATTAATGTTTTTACAAAAATTGTGCTTGTAGTTAACTACTCATCACATATAAAGCCTCTAATACTAGTTCTCTATTTTAGACAAGTAGCAAAATGTGCAATATTTTTCTTTTGATGAATCTTGGACATAGCTTATGAAATTCTTCTGATTGTGATTTGTCTTTATAGTTGTAATTTTTTAATTGTATCTTGAAAGAAAGTTTTTATGAATAAGTGTAATACTTTTATTGCTTGGGAACATAAAATGGATTTTGATCTATATTCTTTTACTTCTTCTAAAATTCCTTCTTGGATTAAATTATAAAATCTTCCACTTAGTTTTCAAAATGTTAAAAATGAAATAAAATTGTTATTAACATTGGCATAATCCTGAAGAATACAAGGTCAAAAACATTACGAGACACACATATTATTTTGTAGAGATTAATTTACAGTAGAAAAAGATAGAATTAAAACATAACGTTAGTAATTAATATTTTCCCAAAAAATTACATATTATAATTTGCAAGGATATTGTAGCTATTATTGTTATGAAGGCCATGTTATTGGAATCAGTCCTATTCTCAATAAAAAGTTGTTCATGAGAAAAAGAAACAATATTTTTTAGAAAAGACGAATAATGGTTATTTTCAGTAGGCACAAATAAAATCTTCTTTAACAAGTTCTTAACCTTTTACTAATCCTTTTAATTTTATGGATTCTAATAAAATCTTGATATCTAAAGAGAATTCCTTTTTAGAAAAGGAAATTTTTAGTATGGATGAGCAATGAAAATACTAATGTAACTGGATTTTACTCGGTGCAACATAAAAGGGAAGAAATTTGAAAAACCTCAAATTTAAAAAATCCAAAGATATCCCATTCTAAGTGTTTTTTATTAGATAATGCTTTTTCACTTATTAATAACATGGATTGTAAGACAAATGTTGAGCTTGAAAAATCAAGGATGGGGACCTCCTCCCCCACATCTTAATATTAGTTTTATCATGGAATGTTTAGGGCCTTTATTATAGGTCCTGAGAAAAGATTACTAAGAAGTATCTTTCAAACTGAAATTTACTTTCATATTTTCTTTTCCTACAAGAAATTAAGATTACAGTTCATGATATTTATATTTTTCGTAAATGCGTTTTAAAAATTTGTATTGTTTTTTTTTTTTTCTTTTTTGCTGCTCATGAAGTTAATAAAGAAGGTGTTTCTACTCTTGTTAATAAAAATTGGATTGAAAAAGTTTTGAATTCTAGTTTTGATGACCTTGGAAGAGTTATTTGGATTATTTGTCATAGTGAAAAGTGTGACTTTAGCCTCTATAATGTTTATGCTTCTAATAATTTGAAAGATCAATCAAAAGTTTGAAAATATCTTCTATCTCTGCCTAAAGTTCATTGGATTATTAAAGGTGATTTCAATATGGTTAAAAGTCATTTAGATAAACTTGGTGATCTTCCTTCTACTTTATTTTTTCAAGAAAAGAAGATTGGTGTAATTTTAAAGAAAAATATTTTCTTTCTATAGTTAGCTCTTTATTCCTATCTTATTCAAATAAGGAGCATTATATTTGATGTAATTATCAATAAGGAAAAGATAGAATTTATTGTTGATTTGATAGACTTTATATCTCTAATGTTTCCTTTTAGAAGCCTACAAGGAAAGTAGAAGTGCATACAAATGCTACTTTGTTAGATCATTTTCCTATTAGCATTTTTTTCTTTAGAATTAATTCTTCATCCTTTCAAAGGCATGAACTTTTTTGTATGAATGCCAATATGTTTATAGGATCCAACAGGAAAAATATTTTGAAGTCTTTATAGAATGTAGAAAAAAAGCCTATTGGTGGTATTGGTTGGATTGATTAATGATAATAAATTACTTGTAGAGTTAGAAATTATGCTAGATGGTTTGGAAAGCAATTTGCTAAGCATAAGCGTTAAGTCAAAGGTGGTCTTGTAGAATTTGTAAAGGAAATACAAATTTTTTTATATCAAAATCCCTTCAATTTTGAAACTTAAAAAGCCTTAGCTAAAGCTCATTATACTAAACAATGTTGGGATACTTTTGAAGCTAAAAGTACTCTCACTAAAAGTTGCTTTAAAGTTCTAAAAGGAAAGGGTTAAGTACCTAAACTAGAATCACTTTACATAAATGATTCCATCATTAAAGATTGTGAGATTATTAATAGCTTTTTGGAAAATCATTTTTTTCTATTTTTTTAAAAGGTTTTAGCAAGAAATTCTTCTAGGCCTCTAGTATGCATATTTCTCATCTTATTATGGAAACACATTGAAGCATTCTTGAAGCAAAAATTATAGTGAACTAAATCAAAGTAGTAGCCTTTAGTTTAGCAAACGGTAAAGCTTCAAGTTTTGATAGTTTTCCTATTGAATTTTTTCAAACGCATTGGGACATCATAGGAGATTATATCTTTTATGTTTTCCAATAAACCATTAAAAATGTTTCTCTTGATAAAAATATTAATAAAAAATGGTTAATCTTCTTCCTAAGAATGGAGACCTTGAATATATTGGTAATTGGAGGCCTATTATTCTTATTAACCATACTTATAAAATTTTAGCTAAATACATAACATGCTAAAAGCAAGCAGTGACACCCAAATTTTAGAAGCATAATTAGGGAAAACTCATCCATGAAAAATAACCAGCACTGAAATCCCAAGATAGAAAAACGTTACTCGACCCCAAGATAGAAAAACTTCTAAAACTGCAAGATAGAAAAACGTTACTCAACCCCAAGATAGAAAAACTTATAAAACCAGTCGTGGGCATGTTATTCTATCAAAGAGTCTAAACTTTCAAAACCATGTCACTGTGGCCATGTCAGGTTTTAAAAACCATTTTGTCAAACTATTTTTCTAAATTTCTTTTCCAAAACAGCACGCTTGAATGAGCTTTTTCATAAATGTTGCCTGTTTCAAAATCTTTCCGAATCAGCGCCAATTTTGAAGAAAACTGTTTCAACCTGCTTTCTTTTACTGCAACCTAGGCTTGCAAATTTGATTTATAATTTTGAGTTGTTTTAATGTTCCTCCAACCTAACGGGTAGGTTGGACAAAAGTAAAAGGCCTACTGAATATCCCACTTTCGGTGATTTCCAAAAACCTATCAGGTTCCAGGTGAATTCCTGTAATTTCTCTTGTCGTTTAATATTCAATTCCGTAAAATCATTCTATGTTTATTTGTACTAGTTAACCTATGCTTGTTTATTTCTCTCTTCACAAAGAAGCACATAGCTGTTGCATTTTGTTTAAGGATTTAGGTTTTATTTACTTCGAGTTTTACATTGATAATATTACTTTTCATTTCCGGGCGATGGTGGGTTTCCATGATGAAAGAAGAGATATAGGAGCAGGGGAAGATAGATTCAGTTTATTACCAGATCCACTTTTGCTGCATATATTATCATTGATAGAATCATATAGGATGACAGTAGCATGTTCAGTTCCTTCCAAGCAATGGATGACCCTTTACACACAGTTGCCTCAGTTATCCATGAAATCTGATGATATGTTGAAGGATAAACCTACAGGTTCGGGAAGTTTTCATTTGCTTAAAAGGTTTCAGGATAGCATAAGCAATGCTCTCTTTGGTCATAGAAAAGATTTGAACACCCTTTGGCTTGATACATTCCTCTCATCAGACACAATTTCTTTTCTGTGGATTCTGTTAATGATTGGCTAAAATATGCTGCTGCCCATAATGTTCAACATCCGTCATTGAACAATATGCCTTCCCTGACTCATGTGCACAGTGTCTTTAGAGGTCCCTAATACACCCAAGCATGTATTTTCATGTTCATCTTTGGTAACCCTCTACCTCAGAGGCTTTTATTTCTTGGACTTTAAGTGCAGCCTGCTTTTAACTAGATTTTCAAAACTTGAGAGTTATTGCATGGATACTTGTGACATACATAATTTGGATTTGTTTATTGACAATTTCCTTGTGCTTCAAACTCTTGAATTGGTGAATTGCAATAGGAACCTAAATTGACACTAGCATCCAAGAGCCTCTTGGTCTTGAAAATGTCTAGTGTGGCTGCAGGAGACAATGAAAAGTTTGAAATAAAAGCCAACTGCCCAAATTTAGGGAATATATAAATTGAAGGCTCTTTTTGTGTATTACAATGCAAATAGTTTATAATGCTATGTCCATTGCTTCGTTTGTTAGAGCATGCTCAGCTAAGTGAAAATAAGGATTTGATATCAGTGCATTTAAATCTAAGAAACAAAGCTTTGTTGTGGTTGGTCACATCAATGATTCTTGATTGGGTCATCATAGTAAGCAAGTTTTCAACATTGAAGACTATGGAGTTTTTGCTTGGACACATCTATCCTAGCTTAGTTTTAAAAGTTGTATCAAGCCTTCCATAGCTTTGATCCCTAAATTTAACTCATTGCATGTTTTGGGTATGCAAATGAAAACCTGCTATTCCAATTTTTTTTGTAGTTGTATTTTTATAGTTTGTTCTCCTTTTGAGTATTTCACTTTTGGTTGCAAAAGGATAAGAAAGATATTTAGAGCAAAGAAAGTTGATCATTAAATGAGATACATTTGAAAGAAGCTAAAGTAAAGTTGAGTTATCCCAATCTAGGGGATTTGCAAATGATATCCTTGTTGACTTAAAGATGTCCCTTGCTGCATACTTTAGTTGTAACATTGGAATCAACATGGATCCAAGATAATGATGTAGGGTGTATTAACATGATGATAGAACTAGTTAATGAGCCCTCTAGATGACTTTTGAATGTTACACATTTTCACAAAGGTAGAGAGATCAAAATTACAAAGAAATCAAGGCCATAAAGAGTGATGAGACTCGATATCGCATGGGCCGCGATATCGCGTCTGCTGCGATATCGTGGCACGCCACCAAGTCTATAAATAAGAGGCAGCTCTCCCTTGTTTCTAATTCTAGGCCTAGACCGTAGCGAAACTTTGGTAGTTTTACCTCTCCAGAGATAGAATAATTTCCATGTGCCCGCAATAGGAGCTCCAAAGTGAACGGATCTTTATTTGAGCAAATATTGTACCTGAACACAAGTTTGTGTACGGAAATAAAGACAAACTTCTTGGATAAACTTTGCAGTGCATGGAGTAAGCTAAATAAGACTTTATTTACTATTATTTATTGTTTATCGTTTAAATGCTTTATTAGTTGATTAATTCTCTCTCAACGCTTCTCTCATAGTTAAGTGCAGTCAGTACGACCGCTTCGAGCACGTGCATTATGCTTGGTGATCCCAGTAACGAATAGCATTTGGTAACCAAGGTTGCATTGGTTCAAGGTGTGAACAGTAAGTGGAAACGGATACTAATGCTAGGTTAATTAGAACTTAGTTAGTTAGAGTTAGTTAATTAGTCTTTTCACCTTTTCCCTCCTAGCATAGGTGATAAAATAGAAAAGATATAAAAATCACATACTTCAGACTTAACCATACAACCATGACAAATACAAGTAAGTCTGGGAAGACAACGAATGATTAACCTTAAGTGTTCCATAAGGCGTGTAAGCACTTAGTCTGCGGAGTAAGGGGTACCTTGCCACTCATCAAAGAGGTAGAGTGCAAGCTTTTTGCTATTATTATGACCTTTAAAATATATATTCAAGATGTTTAAATATCAAATGAACATGTTATGAGGATTTGAGTCAATATTCTCCCCTCTTAAGTGTTAAAAATGGTTAAGGAATCTAAGTTCATTAGACATAATTGTTGCTAGGTACTTCATCATTTTAGTTGTTTTCCAATTTAATTTTCTATATGATATTTGTGATGCATGTGAAGGGTCTCGGTTGTGCAATAGACAAAGATGTTGATTTAAAGAAATATTTACCATTTATATTTCAACTATACAATTGCATAGGGACATCATTGCCCATAACTTTACAACTTTGAAGACCTAAGGTTATATATATTATTCTCATTTTAATGTCTGCAGTAATAAAGGATGCTTGGGATTGTCTTCTACAAAATTATAGGATGCAGAGCTTCTATTATTTAAATGGCATGTTAATGGTATGGGCTTCATTGGTACACATGCAACGATGTCTTTGTTAGTAGTCATTTGAAGCCATAATTAGATATGGCATCTAATATGTGAAATTAAGTAAATTTCCATGCTAGATTTACAATGTTATGAATGAAGGTATGCCAATGATTCAAAGTATGTAAGCTTTTCCCGTTACCCAAAATAAGATTTGTATTCAATTAAGCCTCTATGGTTAATAACTAGTAATCAAGTTGGTGGTGGCATTTTATCATGTTTTTCCATATTCTAGTTTTAAAATGCTATTGTTTTTACATACATTGTACCTATATTTATCACATATAAAGCCTCTAATGCCATGTGTCTATTTCTGACAAGTAGCAAGATACATAATATTTGTTAAACACATGTTAACCTTTTCATTAGTTTACTAGTTTAGGAAATTATACCTATATACTCATCAAAAAACTAACAAAAGTATCTGCTCATCCAAAATTATATATGAATTCCATTAAGCTTCTATAGTCCAACATTAATAATTGGATTGCTATAGCATTTTCCCATCTTTTGCCATATTTTGGTTTAAAAATATTAATGTTTCAATAGAAATTGTGCTTGTAGTTGACTACTCATCACATATAAGGCCTCTAAAACTAGTTCTCTATTTTAGACAACTAGCAAAACATGCACTATTTTCCTTTTGATGAATTTTGGACATAACTTATGAAATTCATCTGATTGTGATTTGTCCTGATAGTTGTAATATTTTAACTATATCTTGAGGGAATGAAAGAGCTACTTGTTCCTTCTAATTTTCTTTTTATTTGTATCTTTAATAATTCTCCTATAATATTAGTGTTGGACAAGATGCTAAATTGTTTCTACAGCTTCTTTATTGATTCTTTAGCAAGTTGTGTTTTTGTTCCATTTGGTATTATTATCTCTTATTCATTTTGATGACAAAAGTTGAATCTATGTCATGTTCCATTTGGTATTATTATCTTTGATTCGTTCCAATGAAAAAAGTTGAATCTATGTCACGTTTACAACATAATACATCATTTGATATTTTGATCCATTTTCGGCTGAAAATAGAAATTTTAAAGTTTGTGGAACTTCTAGTTGTGAGTGCTTGAAAGAAAACAAGTTTTGCAAAGATTTTGAATAATGTGCATCGTAGGGAGAAATGACATCTAGTTTTTTATTCTTCCTAACAAATGAAATTATCTTTCTTGATGATTGTAGTCTCATACTCTAGGAAATTATTCTTGAGGACACAGTGGTGCATGACCAAATCCATGAAGCTACTTTGCAATGATATATTTGAAGGATTTGACAATGCTTTTTTCCAAAACTATCATGGTTTTCAATTTAAAAGTTTTTACAATCTAACAAGGTAAAAGTAATATGAAAGTTTAAATGCAAATGAACAATTACAACTAATTTTCATTGAATGGGTATGTGGTTTTCATCCTATGTCATTTATCCATGCCATGCATGTAATTGAAAATCTTTGCAAACCTTGTTTTCTTTTAATTACTGACAACTAGAAGTTGTCTCAAACTTTAAAATTTTCATTTTCAGCTTCAAGTAGATCAAAATATGAAATAATGGATTATGTTGTAAATGTAATGTAGATTCAAATTTTGGCATTGGAATGAATCATAAACAATAATAGAAAATGGATCAAAAACTCAACTTGTTGAAAAATCAATAAAGAAGTAGTAGAAACAGCTTCAACTTCTTCAATGTTGATATTACTAGGAATATCAAGAAGGATACTAATAAAACAAAATTTTGAAGAAAGAAATTAGATGGAATAACCAACTCTTTCATCCCTCAAGACACAGTTCAAAAATATTACAATTATCGAGACAAATCACAATAAGATGAATTCAAGAAACTATTATGTTCAAAACTCATTAAAAGGCAAAGATTGCATATCTTTATGGTTGTTCAAAATAGGGAACTAGCTATTCAAAACTCATCAAAAGGCAAAGATTGCATATATTTATGGTTGTTCAAAATAGGGAACTAGCTGTAGAGGCTTTATATGTAATGACTAATAAACTACAACCACAATATATGTAAAAACAAAAGCATTTTAAAATCAGAATATAGCAAAACACCATAGAAAATGTCATTGCCAATTGGATTACTAATTCTTGACAATAGAAGCTTAATGGAATAGGTTATCTAATTTTGAATGAGATATTTTTGTTGTGTGGTTATCCATGGAAAACTTTAAAACTCTGAATACTTGGCATACAGTCATAAACAAAATTGTGAATCCACCTTTAAAAATTTCCTTACTTTCAATATTTTAGATGCTAAATCTAATTATGACATCAAATGACTATTAATAGTGACCTCATTGCATATGTATTGATGAATCCCATCTTAGTAACACACTACTTGGATAACAAATAATCACATTTGCATCCTAATTTTATAGGAGATAGTCTAAATTATTTGTAAAGTTATTTGAAGTGATGTCCCTATGTAGTTGTATAACTAAAATATGGACAGTAAATATTTCTTTAAATCAACATCTTTCTCTATTATATAACTAAAATCCTCCACATCTATTATGAATATCATGTAACGGGTAACAATTATTCCTAGTTTTGATGCACTTTAGTAAAGCATAACTACTAATGAGAAGTTGCTCAATTTGTTATTATATAAGTATTATGTATATAAGAAATTACAACGTATTATGCATATAAGAAATTGTAGGTTTAAGTTACAAAGGATACATATAGTCAAAAAATTATGTGTTAGATGAAGAAAAAAGAAAACATTCTATTAGGCGATGTACCAAAAAAATGCTTTCTTTTCAACCATTACAAATGAATTAAATTATGTGTTGCAAGTCCCACATAAATAATCATCCTTTTATTGATTTTGATGAATAGATTTCTCCATGAATAAAATAAGGATGCTTTAAAGGCTCAACTAAGAAACTCCTTGGCTGGTCCTCCAAAGACACCTAGAAGTAACAACCCAACATCACCTCTTATTTTGGAAACCATTATTTTAAATATTTTGTTAATAATTTGCAGGAAAGCAATATTACATACCTCCTCAAAATCGAAATCAAAATCATAATTTTTTTTTTGGAACCCTGCTTGCTCTTTGTAACCTTTCTTAGTAAACCATTATCTTAAATATTTAGTTGAAAGTTTGCAGCAAAACAATAGCATATCTTCACGTAATTCATTTATATCAAAATCCAACATGGAAAAGTTACCTGATTCAACATATTAGATGACATCAAATGACTACTAACAGATACATTATTGCATATGTATTAATGAATCCAATCCTAGTAACACATCCTAATTTTATAACAAATAATCCCTAGTATCCTTTATTGATCTAGACAATTACAATATATATATATATATATAATCTAGAGTTTTCAATGTTGCAAAGTTATTTAAAGTGATGTCCCTATACAGTTGTATAGCTGAAATATAAACAGTAAATCTTTCTTTAAATCAGCATCTTTGTCTATTGCACAACTAAAATCCTTCACATGCATCACAAATATCATATACAAAATTAAATAGAAAAACGTGTGAAAGGATGAAATACTTAGCAACAATTGTTACATAAATATCAATTTGTTGTGACAAATGAACTTAGATTCCTTAACCCTTTTTAACACTTAAGAGGGGAGAATATCGGCTCAAATCCTTACAACATGTTCATTTGATAATGGACAAAAAACTTCAAACTATTGTTACATATCTTAAAAGCTAGCTTGCACTCTACATCTAGATGGCCTTGATTTCTTTGTAATTTTGATCTATCTGCCCTCGTGAAAATGTGTGACATTCATATGCTATCCAGAAGGTTGGTTAATTAGTAGGTCCATCATCATTTCAATATACCCTGCATCATTATGTTGGCTCCAATGTCAAAACTAAGGTGTGTAGTAATGGACATCTTTGAGTCAACACAAATGTCATTTGCAAATCCCCTAAACGATGATGACTCAGTTTTAGATTAGCTTCTTTTAAATATATCTCATCTAATGGTTGACTTTTTTTTGCTTTGAAAGTCATTCTCATCCTTTTGCAACCAAAAGTGAAATACTCAGAAGAAGGACAAATTATAAAAATACAACTTCAAACAAAATTGGAATGGTGTTTATTATTTGCATACCAGAATCTTGCAATGAGTTAAATTAAGGGACCCAAGCTATGGAAGGCTTGATACAACTTCCAAAATAAAGCTAGGATAGATTTCCCCAAACAAAAGCTCCATAGTCTTCAATGTCAAAAACAACATTACTATGGCAACCTAGTTCGAATTCATTGATGTGTCAAACCACTCAGAAATCTCTAACATAGATTCTTCATCTAGATTTAAACCCATTGATATCAAATTCTTATTTTCACTTACCTAAACATGATCTAACAAACAAAGCAATAGGCATAACATTATAAACTATTCTCATTGCAATACACAGAGAGTTTAGAAAATGTATGTCAATAAGTTCAGGCATCTGGTTTTTGATTCAAAAGTTTCACCTTCTCCTCCTACCACATCATCTATTTACAAGACCATGAGGCTTTTGGATGATAGTCTCAAGTTAGGTTCCATATTGCAATGCAACAATTCAAACATTTGAAGCACAGGGCAATTGTCAATAAACAAATCCAAATTACGTATTTCACAAGGGTCCATGCAATAGCTCTCAAGGCTTGAAAATCCACTTAAAAACTGGTGGCACTTGAAGTCCAATAAATGAAAGCCTCGAAGGTAAAGGCTTACAAAGATGAGCATTAAAATATATGCTAAGGTATATTAGGGACCTTTGAAGATGTATTGTCCACAACTCCACAGCAATCAGGGAAGGCATATTGTTCAGTGACAGATGTTGAACATTACAGGAAGCAGCATATTTTAGCCAATCATCAATAAAATCTGCAGAAAAGAAATTTTGTGTTTCGGATGAGAGGAATGTATCAAGCCAAAGGTGTTCAAATCTTTTGTGTCCAAAGCGGGCACTGCTTATAATGTCCTCAAACCTTTTAAGCGAATGAAAACTTATTGAATCATGCAGACTTAAAGGTTTATGCTTCAACATATCATTTGATTTCAAAGAAAACCAAGGAAACTAGAGGGTTATCCACTGCTACCAATGAATCGAACATACAACAACCACCCGACAAGATTTTGTCAATGGTAATAAATGCAGAAAAGGTGGATCTGGTAATAAACTCAATTTATCTTCCTCCGTTCCCATATCTCTACTGGCATGCAAACCCACCATCGCTCAGAAACCAAGAGTAAGTAATATTATGAATGCAAAATTCGAAGTAAACAAAACAAACAGCTATGTTTTTCTTCATGAACAGGGCAGTAAACGCGCATAGCTTACAGAGTGCAAATAGAGTTAGAATAGTTTTCCGTAATCGAAAATTAAGAACAAAAGAAATTTCCAAAAATTCAACTGAACCCTGTTTGGTTCTTAGAAATCACTGAAAGCGAGATGTTCAGCAAACTTTCCTTTTGCCAAACCCATGAATGAGGATGGGAGACCATCAAAAATATATATATAATAGGAATTAATTTTGCAGTGCCAGGCAAGGATGAAATTTGCAAGCCAAATAAATTTAACTTTAAAATACCTTTTGGATGAATTGTATTTTAAATAAAAATTCTAAAGCAAACTGTCATCGTCTTATATTGTAAAATATTCAGGCAATTTTTCTATATTGTATATTTGTTTCTGTGCCTGTCAATTTCTATCGTTGGTGCTATGTTAAAGTAAAAGAAAGCGTGTTGAAACAACTCCTTAAAAATTGGCTGTGATGGGGACAACAAAAGGTTAAATGCCGATTTTTTTTAAGGGTAATGTTTTACCAAAAAACTTCTCAAGTAACACCTGGTAAAATGGTGACATGGTTTTAAAATGTTTATATCCTGTTGTTGAATATCTCTGCTGCCGTTGGTTTTAAAGGCTTCATATCTTGGAGTTAAATATCCCCGGTTTAAATCATGGGTGATAAAACGTTAGGGTTACATTAGGTTGGCAGCCTACCACAAAACACTAGCCATTTTTCGTAGATGAATTTTGTTTTAAAATTTAAACATGCTTGGTTTCATTTCTCCTGTGACCTCTCTGTGTTCTGCTCTCTGCATGAATCTTTCTATGTTTCAGTACCTTGGGAGAAGATCCCTGTGTTTAGGATTCGTGGGCTCTGTCCTGCTAATAGGTAACAAAGTTCAAGGTACTGAATCTACCGATGTTATGTTTCTGTTTGGTTCGGTTCTGCAAGTTATGTGGGTACTGAATAACTTGCTTCCATCCGTGTCTGTTTGCCTACTTCTCCTCAAAGATATGAAATACCACATGGTTCAATGCTAGTGAAATCTAAGAGTGCTGGTGCAGATATTTTTAAAGAATGTAATGTACACTCCATGTTTGTTTTTCTTCTCACAGCAGTTTGATAAATTCTGACTTTTATCTGCTATTTTCTTACCTATTTTGCATGTCATAAAATGGTTCACAGGTTACAACCAAAACTAGTAAAGAAAAACATATTTCCAGGCAGATTTCACAAATTTAATGCATGCAAGCATGGTACAATCAGATTCAGCAGAACTTTGAAATTGTATGCCAAACAGAAAATTTGTTATAACTCTGAGAATGTTTACCATCATAAGCACAATATAAAAACACCACTCTGCTTAGCAAATACTCGCAGTAAGTTAAATTGGGTTAAGGCAGAGGTGGAAAGCGTCATATAGCTGTATCTCCCCATACAAACGCTCCATGCCCTTCAATGTTAAAACTGCCATTAACATTACAAAACAGCTGTATGCCCAAGAGCTATCTTGTTTTCATAGATTTAAACCCACTGATATCAAATCCCCATCTTCGTTTAGTTGAACCACTTACGTAGCATTTCATGCACGCTGATCACACTGCACCGCACAAAAATGAAAGCTGTCCTTGATGGTTATGTGTAGTAGTTTTGGCCATTCAAATTTCAATTTTCTATGCTCAATCCCTATTGATAACCCATCCTCAATATTCAACACCATGCTCTTGGATGATCTTGTGGCTAGAGATATGAAGACAAGATCCATAGTTAACTTGTTTTGGATTTTACTTTCTCTTTTACTGTCAGTTTAGTTTTAGATTTAGATTTTTTTTAAAAGGTAACATATTTAAAACTTGTTAGAAACGAAAGAGTAAAGTTATATTTTTGTTAACTCTAAGTTGATTACATTATTGTAACTCTAGATTTGTCTATTTAAATCCATCTTAGGTTGGTTATATTCAGTGAGTTGAGTATATGGTCTCTTGTGTAAGGATTGCTGCAATGGAAGGAACTGATTTTATACATGTTGTTTTTCCTGTTAGTTTATTTTTGTGCTATTAATGTTTATGTTTTAACATTCTGATTCTAATGTTTATGTTGTAACATTCTGAATATAATGTTTATGCCATGAATATTTTAGTTGTAAGGTTTTTGCATATTTATGGTGTGAATATTTTGGATGTAAGGTTTTTGCGTAGTGTAATTTTTGTAAGAAGTGGTATTGAAGGAGGAAGGTTATGTTGTGCAATGTTAGTTATTGGGTGAGCACAAAAGTTTTACAGGGTCGTTTGGATTTACATATTATTTGTCTGTTTTAGTGCAAATTGTTTTTTGTTTCAGTGGGAACTATGTACAAGAACGCAAAGATGTCTTATTTTTGTTCTCATTGATGAATAAAACAAATGAAAAGAAAAAGAAGAAGAAGAAACCAAGATGTTTTGTTTTTGTTTTCATTGAGGAATGAAACAAATGAAAAAAAACAAAGAGCAAGATACTGGCACTATGCTAATTTTGAACATGTGAAAAGGGATTGCTCTATTTTTTGAGACATGATGATATTGTCTCTATAAATTTTGTATCCTTTGGCATGTTACTGTTGAAGAGACATATCCTATTTTGTTAGTGTGAGCTACACACATCTATTTTGTTAGTGTGAGATACACACATCTATTTTGTTTTGTTCAAGTTTTGTGTTAACATGTGTTAATAGTTTTTTGAGGTAGTATTTGTTATGGCTAGTGTAATGCTATCTCATGTTCTTTTGGCTTGAAGAGGAGTGGTCTGTTAGAATATTTCATGCAGAGATGTTCCTACTCCTCGTTGTGCATGCACCTATGACTTTTCCCTATGTTGTGGAAGACATGGCTTATTGATTGATTATGATTTCGCTCCATGTTGTGGATTGATGAAGTTGTTCCAACTTGTCTTCAAGTGGGAAATTGTTAGAGATGTGGACACAAAATTTATAGTTAACTTGTGTTGGACTTCACTTTTCTCGTTTACTGTAAGTTTAGTTTTAGAACTTTTTTTTTTCCAAAAATAGGTAACATATTTAAAAGAAAGAATGAAGACATGAGCTACCTGTGGGTTGACTCCATTATCATAAGCCTAGATTTGTCTATTTAAATCTATCGTAGGTTATAAACCTAAATTTGTCTATTTAAATCTTAGGTTGGTTATGGGTAGTGAGAGTGGATGGTCTCTTTTGAAAAGGTTGCTGTGAGGGAAACAACTGACTTATGATTTTTTAAACTTGTTATCTCTAAAGTTTTAAAATGTTGAAAAAGTTAAGTTGCTTCCTTGTTTATCTCCTTTTTTCTCTCTTACTTCATTGTGCAAGTTTCATTTAGCTGTTATATGTTATTTTTTGTGTTGGGTAATATTTAAGAATAATGGTTTTTGCACAATACATAATTTCATTTAGCTGTTATATGTTATTTTTTGTGTTGGGTAATATTTAAGAATAATGGTTTTTGCACAATACATAATCTTGTTAACATTTGTGAAGTCTGAAATTGAATCTACATCACAGTGAAGTAATTCAAGAGTTTGAAGCACAGAAAAGTTAACAAGAAATATACCCAAATCCTGTATCCTACAGTTGTCCATGTGGCAAATCTTAGGACATGGAAATCCAATAAAAGGAATAGGGCAATTCGTTGGAAAGCTAAAGGAAAGAGGTACATGAAAAAATATGATTAAGCATCAATCAATAAAGGCGGATTGTGCACTAACAGATCTTGAACATTGTGTAGCAGCATAGTTTAGCTAAGCATTCACTGGTTCTACAAAGGAAATATTGGTTGTTCCTGCCAAAACGTCTCAAGCCTAATCGTCTAGGATCCTGCTGATTTAAATATCTGCCGTAATTTAACATATCATCCAACTTGAAAGACAAACGGCAATTTGTTGTGAAGATTCATCCATCTTTTGGAAAGAACTGAACGCACAACTGGGGTCTTGTATGATTCTATCAATGACACCACATGCAGCAAAAGTTCATCCCATAATGCAGTCATCCTATCTTCACCTGCTGCCATACCACCACTAACATGCAATTACAGAAAACATGTTTCACCGTACATAAATAAAAATCGAATGACTAATCACTAATTTAACCAAAGGTTTTAAAAAACAACGGACCAATGGCGAATTGAAAAACAAAAACCACCATTATCTCAGCAATACCATTGCAGGACAGACAAGACAGAATCTTCGGAGGTATCTGGAATCTCGGAGGTTTTACATAATTTTTGTCTCAAAACTTCAAATCCATAAATTGAAAAGTCTGGAGAATTGAAGTGGATTGGTGTAAGACATTTGAAGCCTTTGCAATGAAATTAGGGGTTCATTTTCACTTTGTTATACTTTTTCTCTTTAATTGTCCGTTTCAAAAATTCTGAAAACGCATTGGATAAAATAAAAAATAAAAAAAAAATCTGAAAACATAATTTTACTAGGTTACATAAAATTTTCATAAAACTTGAATCTAGAACTTGCAAATTAAAGATACATGTTTTAACGAACTAAAATGTCTCTGACTTAAAGTTATTTTTTTATTAGCATTTGTCACTTTGGGGAGGTCGGACCCAAAAAAGGAGTTTTATTAGCATCAAATACATATTCAACATCAAATAATTAGATTAGATATAGAAACAAAAAACATGAAAGGGAAGACTCAATATATAGAGGATGTTTTCGAAGGGAAACATCCTTACAAACAACCAATTACAAAGGAAAGGGATACAATTCTAGAAATCTACCTCCCACCAAGGATCAATTGTAATTAGGAATACAAGAAGAATGAAAGAAAACATGACAAAGTAGATGATAATTGGAATTATAAAGAGGAGCTCCTTTGTAGCAATTCCTATTGAATAAGGTTGTTTGAACTCATAGGTCTGAACCAAGGCTGCAAAAGATAGATCAAGTGATTAATATCTAATTTAACCTTTGAAGCTTGAGATATGATTTGGAAATGGACGAGGGGGAAGATCTACAATTTCTCCATAATAGTTAGATGATAGATATTAGAATAATGAGTCTTTTGAAAAATAGTATTGCATTTGCACTTCCAAATATAAAATAGAATAATAGGTCTAATAACCTTCCAAAAAAAAAAAAACTAAAATTTGTAAAAAGCCAAAAATAACATCATCTTGAGATAGCTAACAAAATGGGATAACTTTGGAAGCCTAGATTCACATGTGTTGAGCAAAAGGACATTGCCAAAAAACATGAACAAAATCATCTGTACCTTCATAGAGAGGGCAAGTGTGAATCCCAAGATATGCATAACATTTGCTGATAGGTAAACCTTGATGAAGAAGACACCAGAGAAACTGTTGAATTTTAGGGAGAGCCAAAATTTTCATATACATTTGAAAAGGGATATCCATAATTGTTCTAATTCTTGTTTGTGCCTAGCATTTGTACCTTGACACTATTACCATTAAAGGTTAGAAGTTCAATCATTTAAATAAAGTTAAGTTTGGTGGGAAAAAATGAGTTATCATGTAAAATTTAATAAAATTTAAATATTTGTTATTTGTACATATATTTTATAGATTATTTTAAATTTCTTATAATTATCTTGCTTGGTTAAAGGATATAGTTTTTGGTCTACAATGAGGCATTAGCCTAGCAATAAAACTCTTAATTTAGAAGCTCTAAGTCATGGGTTTGATTCTAGTGGGCAATACTAAATTGTAAAAACTTTATGACATAGTAGTGCCCACCCAAAACAAACCCATAACTTGGAGCTTCCAAATCAAAAATCTTACCACTAGACTAATACCTCACTCTTATAAGTTTTGAAAACATTCAACTATGGGCTGTTGGAACTCAGAATAATTATAATATAGGTACACCTCATTGTTAAAAAAAATAATTCAACTATAGGCACACTCAAGACATAGTAAACAAAATAAAAATTTCTTTTTTTTTTTTCATTTTACCTAGAGGGTATTGAAACCTTGAAATAATTATAATATAGATACATCCCAAGATATATAGTTCAATTAGAACTTTATAATTCAACATTGCCCACAAGAATTGAACCCATGAGCTTTCAAATTAAGAGTCTTACCATTAGGGTAATACCTCATTGTTAATTTGATTATAGGCCCACCCCAAGATATATAGTCAACAAACTCTATTGGAAGAATTATAAAGGAATATAATAATGCTTTAGTGTAACTTGAAAAGGCAACCTCTTACCTAAACATTCTTCTCAAAGAATAAGCTAACCACTAAAATCACCTCTTGCTAGCAACAAAATAATGTTATGGAGGCAATGGTAAAGAAAATTACTTATACTTCTTTAAACTTTGAAAGAGATATTCAATTGGTGTACTCATTATTAGTGAGGCATAATGAACTCATTGTAGGACAAGGATTTGCAAGCAAGACATTATTAGTTTAAATCATTATATTCCTCTATAGTTCTTTTAATGTATCATATTAGGCATGAGGATAGCTAGTCTCAATCATACTCACAACATTGTTATATTTCTCTATAATTTTTCTTAACATGCCATGTTGGCTATTTATCTTAAGATGTACTTATAGATAAATTATTTCAAATTCTAGTTTGATCTTCTAGTTGTTGACTACTTCTACAAGCCAAGTATTTGAAGTTTTGTCAATCTTGAGGCTTTCTTGTAGAAATATTCTAGCCAAAAAAAAAAAGAGAGAGTAAAGAATGATATGAAAATAGAGAATGCTAATGTCTCTTAGGCTATAAAGACTATGAAGAATTCAGAAGTTTTTAATTTTTTTTTACTTAATGATTTATATGAATCTATTTCAAAAGATATTACTTCTTGATATATCCGTTTGCAAATTATTGGATTTGTTCACTTGAATAAGGGTTTTTACATTGGTGATTTAGGTTATTCTTGAATGCTATGGAATTAGTGGTTTTTACTTGTTGAACTGGCCAAATCAAATATGGTTAAAAAATCCTTGGACGTTAAAGTTTTTGATGAATCATTAATAAGATAAGTTGCATTGATGCATGCTCATTGATGTAGCCTTGTCAACATATCCCTATCGATGCATCCTGTGATACATTGATGTAGATACGTCGACGTTGATGTAGTCATTGCCTATATAAGTGCACATACTACTTGCATTTATGGCACCTTTTGATTGTAGCCTTAGCCAAATTCTTGCAATTTCTTTCCATGAAAGTTAAAGTATTTTCCCTCTGAGTGCTCTCAGTGTACATTTAAGAGATTGTATAGTGTTTTACTTGAGTGCATATGTACCTGGACACATTTACATAGACAACAATAAAATTGAGATTTCCTCTATCCATTACAATACTTAGATTAGCATAATTCTATTTTTCAACAATTTATTTTATATGTGATTTACAGTCTTGTCCTTAAGTAATTAATCTTATCATTCATAGGCAACATGACTATGGCCACTTCGAGCATAATATCTTAACACTTAGTAATCCCAATAGTGGATACTTAGTGCACCTAGTAGTGTATACCTAGTAATCCAATGACATTAATATAGGTTCAAGATGTGTGTGGTAAGTAGGAATAAATACTTTACATTAGGCTAGTTAGTTAATGAAGTAGTTAATTAGTTAGTTAACTTAATTATTAAGATTTTATTTCATTAATCATTTAGTAAGCAAGATATAAAATAATAAAAAGTATAAAAATAAATATCTTATGTCTTAACCACACTTAATTATATGCACAGAATAACACAAGTGTGGGTTGGGAAGACAAGGACTTACAACTACATAATTCACAGTTTAGGAATATCAGTGACTTAGGTAAATAAGTCCATAAAATTCAACAGGATCACATATGAGTGCTTGTGATTCGTGTGGTTGGACATAGGGACTACCCATTTCTCATCATTGGCATCATTGCTAGGGACCTAGTTTAGCTAAGTATGCTAAGTATTGTTAAATAGTAAATCCATATAAAATCATTATAAGAAAAATATAATGAGTTATTTTTCATACTATTTAATAATAAAAAAAAAATTATATCAAGGCACACTTTATCCACATCACTAAAATGGCTTCTTCTCATAGGAATGAATCACCACCATATGTTGATGACTCCAATCAACAACAAGATAGGACTAAAAGAACTATCAGTGAGAAACCTCAATAGTGAAAGTAGTCTATGCATATCCCAATCCCTACTATCTAGATTTCACCTTCATTTTCCATCAAGATGAATAGTTACATTGGAGGAACATTGAGAGTAACATTTTTTTACCTGTCTATCAATTTATTCCCATCATGCTCATGACCAATCTCATAAAGTTGGGAATTGAATCATCAAGCCCAAAGTATGAGGTAATAGACCACATCTTAAGAGACTATCAATCCTCAAAAGCCTAGCTTAGAAATGATTGATGCAAGGAGGCACACCATGAAGCCTCCAAGGGCAAGAAGATTCTAATGTCACTGTTTCTACAATCACTAAAAGATGACCTTGATTTTTTCTCAAGGTTGTCTCAGTATACAAATTCTCCTCCTTTTGTTAAGGATGACACCCTTCACTAATGGTTATAATCAACCTTAAAGAATAACTAAGGTGAGGTGAGGATAGAGTCTAAAATCTAAATAACATTTAGGCAAATATTTCCTAGTTGTTCATCCAAAAAAAATAGAAAGTAAAAGACAAGGAGAAAGAACAAGCAAAGGACCATACGAGAAGGACTAGTTGGCACTGTTCTCCAAATCCTCCACTTTCACTATCCTCATCATCAAACTCTGATAGGAGAATTCATGGCTAAGAAAGAAAGAAGAGTGGTCAAGATTGAGATGGACATTATTAGAAGTCTCATCATTGTGATGGGAATTGGGAGCATAGGCAACCACGAGAGGAAGATGAGCATCATCGGGAATAGAGGCACAATAATTTTCATTTTACAAGATATGATCATGATAGGGGCCACTATGAATGCAATGACTATGATGAACCATTGCTAGTTACAAAGAATATGCTTAATATTTTAAAAGTAGTTTGAATTTTCACTAGACATGAAAGGGATAGCAAAAGTAAAAGGCTTAATATGAATAATATCCCTAAATTTGAAGGAGGATATAATGTTGATCCTCAACACTATTTACAAGACTTCCATGATGCTTGTACCTTGCAAAACATCCAAACCAGGTGGTAGAAGCTTAAATTGTTCTGAAGAACACTCATTAATGAAGCTAAAAGTTGGTACCAATCCTTGGAGTCAAAATGCATTCATAAATGGAGTACAATGCTAGAGGTGTTCAACGACAAGTATCAAACATACTCCATAGTGTTCAACCAAAGAAAAAAAATCCAAGGATGGAAATAGGGTAATTATTAATCCTTAGATGTAGCCTTGGGTAGGTACTACTCCCTCTTACACAAAATCCTAGGCCATGAAGTTTCTCAAAGGGAGCAACTTCACCACATAGTAGATGAGCTTTGGAACAAAACCAGAGAAACTCTTGGGGTCTTTGTTCAAGGGAGACTTTCTAAAATGAGAGTCTATATTACAAAAAGGCTAATTGATTAGATGGCCAAGGAAGGAGAGTTGAAAAATGAAAAAATGTAGAGGAATATAATAGGAACCCCACCATTCACAATAGGGAGGTGTGTTTCTATGATTTAGAGGAGGAAGCACCACTAGATGAAGTGGTGCAAAGGAAAAATTTGCTAATTCAAATTTTTTTTATTGAAATATTAGCTAAGATGAATAAAATGTGGGACTTCTTAGTTGAGAAGTTCCAAACTACTCTTAAGATTATGGAGGAGAAGATAGAACATGGAAGTAAAGATAGAGATAGAAGGATAAAGAAAGATACATGTAGGGATTACTATTAATAGAAAGGTATGATTGCATAGGAATGAGATTTTAGGTTTTGGAATAGATGATGACAAATGTGATATTTGTTAATATGATCATCCCAAGGGATGTTGTCTTATAATGTCACATTTGTAAGCATCTAGGATGTATGTGTTGAATCCAAAATTGGTCAAAAGGAAATCACCTAGGTGATTCCCTTATTCACAAGGTAATTACAAGCAATAGTTCCATGCAACATAGTATTATCCAAGTGGAGTACCACCTTAACCTTAGGAGTATCAGGTAAAATCCATAGTTGTGGGGGATTCCACCACCATGGTAGAAATATCCTTACCAATAGTTGGGTCCTTATAGATATTATATCTAGCAACTTGTATCTCCTTATGGCTTTCTAGCCACACTCCTTTCTCTTGTGACTAATATCCCCCAAAATATCATAGAACATCCACTTCATGAATCAAGTCTCTATTCACTTATCCTCCTCCATATCCACCAACTCACCTTACATCCTTAAATACCATTCCCTTACTACCTGCATCACCTATGTAAGGAAAAATTCCACTACAACCCTAGTAACGAAATGCCACGAGGGTAGTGAACTTATAGTCAAATGACCTTCCAAGTGGTTCTAAGAAGAAGCCTCAAAAGAGGAATTTCTTTAGGCCAAATAGCTCACAAAAACCCTTGCAAACATCTATGGCTACTAACCCTACATCAATTGCTTCCAAAATTACTATTGAGTTGCCTTCAAACCAAAGGTCCTCAAATATTCATACTATCATGTTGACCCATGCAATCACAAATTAGATTAAGATAGGCCATCATCTCAAGACATGATTTGATTGTAAGAGTCCCTTATTCTATTTACAAATTGTAGGCAATGCTCCATGTAAGGCTCAACTAGATTCAGGTTCTAGGGTAAACTTAATTTCTCAAGAGATGTACAAGACTTAGAACCTACCTCCACTTAAAATAAAATGCAACATCAAGTTGGAGCTTGTAGATCAATACATCATCATTTCTTTGGCATTGGTGGAAGACATTATGATCACCATCTATGATTGGTCATATGCGGTAGATTTCCTGGTAATGCACATGGATGATTATAAGGAGTACTTTCCTACTATCATGTGAAGGACTTGGCTCAATACAATTAATTTCAAGATTGGAATAAGAGACCTTTACTTGGAAATATTCAAGAAAAATGAATTTAGGAAGCTCAAGAAGAAGTAGGTCCTATACATTACATATAGTGACACAGGGTGCCATTACATGCAAAGGATAGTGACTATAAAGAGTACATTCATTGCAACATGCAATAAGTGTGCTAAGCCTTCAAACATTCAATGGTACATATATGCAATAGCCATAAAACAAGAAGGTACCCAGTGGCTAACATCAGAAAATAACTTTAAATTACCAATGTGCATGAAACCAATGGAACTTCTCACAAGTGTTTATATAGACAACATGGATGGAATGAAGTAGATTCATAACCAACTCTTCCACAAAATGGTAGAAATGGATTGGGGGAAGTTGAAAATCTCTGATAATTTTAGGTGGTATTCCCTTGAATTGAAGGCTTTACCAACAATGTTAGAATATGTTTTTCTTAATAATGGCAAGTCGGTAATTATTAATGTCAATCTCACACGAGAATAGAAAAAGAAGCTACTGCAAGAAGTGAATAAATGACCAGTGACCTTTGCATAGTTGTATCATGAGTTAATAAGAATAGATTCACAAATATGCCAACATCAGATCTATGCAAACTCCTCCATCAAACCAAGGAGATAGTTGTAGAGAAGATTGAATCCAAAGCTTAACCAAGTTGTTAAGGATGAAGTGGGATAACTTTTTAAAGAAAGGTTCATCTATCCTATAGTAGACAGTGAGCGGGTAAGCCTTCTCATGATAATGCCAAAGAAAGGAGGAAAATGAAGGGTCTATATAAACTTTAGGCTATTGAATATGAAAAAATTTAAAGATCATTTTCCATTGCCATTTGTGGATTAAGTGCTAGATACAATTACTAGGCACAACTACTATAGTTTTTTGAATGGTTATAGTTGTTATTACTAAATTCATATAGCACTAGAATATCATGCCAAGATAATTTTCAAAAGTCCCTAGGGAACATTTTCATACAGGAAGATGCCCTTTCACCTTTGCAATATCCTTGTAACTTTCCAATGCCTAGTACTCAGTATTTTTTAGTAGCAAATTGGTGTTGGTGTGGAAATCTTCATGGATGAATTTTCCACTTATGATACCAACTTCGAACAAGTCTTAGATCATCTAGAATAGGTGCTAAAGCACCATGTGGAAATAAACTTATGGTTCAATTGGTAGAAAAGGCATTTGATGATCTAAGAGGGCATAGTCTTAGGGCACTAGATTTTAGGAAAAGGGATTGAGGTGAACCCAGAGAAAGTACAAGTCATCCAAGAAATCACCAAACAACAAAAAAATGTAAAGGATGTAAGATCATTCATTGGTCATATTGGTTACTACAGGAATTTCATTGAGAATTTCTCCAAAATTATCAAATCACTAGTGGAGCTTAAAAAGAAAGATGCAAGTTTTGAATGGACCAAGGAATGCAAATAAGCATTCCAGCACTTAAAGCAAAAGCTCATGAAAACTCCAATTCTAATTCCACATACTAAAAAATGCATCTAACTATGTGTTGGGAGTGATGCTAATACAATTGGATGACTATAAACGTTCATATTACATCCATCATACAAGTAAATGCATTGTGGGTATGCAAATAAATTACATTATCACAAAAGAGGAGCTTATTATAGTGGTGTATGCCTTGGAAAAAATCAAGCACTATGTGCTTGGATACCAAATTTTTGTATACACTGATCACAGTGCCATTCGTTTCCTGATGAACAAGCCAAAAGTTAGCCCCTACATTATATAGTGGTTGGTGATTTTACAAAAATTTAATCTTACCATGGTGGATAGAAAAAGAACCAAGAACGTAGTCACTGATCATTTTTCTAGGTTAAGATGGTAGAACAATTTTGATATTTTTAATAGTTTAAAAATAATAAAACCCAATCATATATCTTTTTCATACATAACCGTATACCTTGAGCTCATACAAGTGTGATTATAAAGAAAATTATGAGCATCTTAATACTTAGCTACCCAAGAAATCCATCTAGTTTTCACTTCATAAATTTTAATTAGATTATGTGTGAGTGCTTGTTTCATATGGCTGAATGTAGGGTTACTTCACCACTTATCATTAGCACTATTGTTGAAGAATGATGCTAGTATTTTAGATAGTTAGGATCATTTAAATATGACTATTAGATATTAACACAATTCATCATCTAAATATAATAATATTTTATTATAAGACACACTTATAACTAAAAGATGTCTTCTTCTCATTGGGAAAATTCCCCACCTATAGATGATTCAACAAGAACACATGATAGAACTATAAAGAGTTGAGATGAAGTACCAAAGAAAATAAAATTTATCCACAAGAATTTGAATTCCTACTATCTAGATTTCAACTTTATTCTTCACCAAGATGAATAACTATGATTAAGAGGCCTAGAGAGCAACATTGTATCACCACCTAATTAAGTAGTGTAATAAATGCTCATGGAAATCTTGATGAAACTAGGGCTTGAAATAGAAATTCTAGACTACAAAATTGCTGATGAAGTCCCCAAGGAATACCAACCCACATATGTCTAGCTCCACAAGGATATATTCATGGAGGCTTGCTATGAGGCTTTCATGGAAACTGAAGCTCCTATTTACTTAACCTCACTATTTAAAAAGAAGAATACAAATTATCCATTTGATAAATCTCAATGTCAAAATCCTCCTCCCCTTATTAGAGATGTGATGAACCATCCATTGCTACATTAAATCTTATCAAGCAACAAAGATAAGGAAAGAATGATATCTATAACAAAGAGGACCTTAAGGCCAAGGTCTTTTAGAAAATAACCAAGAGAGTATCAAATGGATCACAAAAGAAGAACAAGTTGATATAGCCATTCTAGTTTTTCATCCTCATCTTCTTCATCCTCATCGTCAAACTCTAACTAGGGTGAACATGGTCAAGTGATAAGGGTTCGACCATTTTTGGATTAAGTAACCCTACAAATCACAATGTGATCCATTTATAAGCTTTGAAGATGATGTTGAGTAGATTTCTAAGAACACTCATATATATCATTTCATTCAATAAATATAAAGGATATTATGATATATATAATACAAATAAAACACATGACACCACTGTTAGAGATAGGGAAATATTTATAATTTTATGTTTTATAATTTTTATGGATTTTATAATTCTAGAAAAAAAATAGTAATAAACACACATGCATTACAATCCTTCTTGGGAATAGATGTAATGTTCATGTTACAATATCCTCTTGGGAATAGGTGCAACACCACATAAACAATGCAATAAAAATGTCTCTTAGTCATAACCTCAATGGTCCAACACCATGACATATAGTTATAACCTTCTTGGATAAGGATCAATCATTGTGACTTAAGAAAATAAGAAGTGAAATAAATAAATATTTTTATTATTTTAGTATTTTATATTTTTTAATATTTTAATGTTTAAAGCATTAAGGCTAGAATAAGAAAAAATCATAAGCTTTATTTACCACACAAAGGTTGGATTCCACATTGACCAAATGGTTCTTGACAACATAAGCAATGTAGCACTCTGATAGAGTCTAATTGCACTAATTGCACTTATGAAAGAAAAAACTCAAATGCACATAAAATAGGGAAGGAAATCAAGTTACCTAAGGGAGAAAAAGATCTTCATATAAAACCAAAAACCAAAAGCCAAATGGAAAATATTGGAATCAAGTTGTTATGTATGAGAGCTCATCCTAGGTATTATAGTTTTTACATGGAAATAGAAAGGATATGTCACCACCTAAGTATCAATGAAGGCTCTGCAAGATAATCAAAACTAACCCTAGGTACACACGAGGTGAATCTAGATAAATAGATCTATAAAGAGGATGTGTTAGCATCCTTGCACTAATGTAGGATAGTTAGCGCACCCCCAAACCACACTTTGTACCTTTGATCCTAAGTGTAAGTTGAAACCCAAGGGGGCATGCCAAAAGGATCCTAGAACATCTAAATGAAGATAAAATCCTTCTAGAGAGCTTGAAAGTATACATACAACCTCAGAGTATGGCCTAAGGGGAAAGGGTACATTTGAAAAGATTAAGAACCCATACCACAAATACTAGACTATAAACATGGGACACATTCAATACTTTCCAAATCCAAGGCTTACAATCGACTTGTAAAATTCCAATGGGTAACTCATCATTCCTTCATGATTGAGTTAAGCTAGTCCCATAGCTTTAACAACTAACGCACAAAATTGGAACTAGACACATGACATGATCAATGCAGAGGAATACAAGTGTACAAATATATAAACCATAACTATAATACAATAAAGCCACCACATTAAAAAAGTGTTAGGGATGATGAGTAGGGGAAGAAGCCCCTTAACATGTTTACTTTATATGGAAAGAGGCCTAAAGAGTTATATGTGAACATATGAAATCTCTAAAGTTGGGCTTCCAATTCTGTTACCTTTGCCTATAGTTGTTGATTCTACTCATGGATTAGTCCCTACTCCTGCAATAGTGCTTGACATTATTTCTTAACATCTACCTAGAACTACTCATGGCTTCTCTTTTCCTATAAGAGCTTATGCTGGATGTTGTCCAACCTGACCACCACTTAATGAAGTTTCTCCTTTAACTTCATTCACAGTTAACCTATGGAAGTTTGAATCACACAGAAGGCACCTCCTCCATTCCACTTGTGTGTCCTCTTCTATGTCATTGAGTCTTCTTTGAAGGACTACAACTACTACTTTGTGATTAAAGGTTTACATGTTTTTCATCAAGTCCATCTTCTCCTGTAATGCGGATTTAGTTATGACCATTTTTCAGAGTTTAGCATGCATGGTATGGAATTTTTCCTTCACCTCATGATTTTTTTTCAATTAATTGTTCATTGAGCAAAGCTAAAATTTTGTGCATTCAATGCACCTCAACATCCTAGGTTTCCTGCTCAACTAGATGAATCTTCATGAGCTTATTAATTTCCTTGGTAGTCTTGTTTGTTAGCTCTTGCCAGAAGTTGTAGAACTAGTTCTCCATTTAAAGATATTTATCCCAAAATTAAGCCATGATTTAACTTTCATCCTCCAATCTTTGTACCTATTGAAAATGGAATAGTGCTTGTTTCTCTTTCCTTGTATCATCTTTTTCCACTTTTGGAATTGATACTTTAGCATTTTAATTTGTTTCTTCAAGATGTCTTTTATGAACATAGCTTCTTTACCAACCTAGTGTGCCTAACATAATTTAGCCTATAGGCATTCAATATACACCTTCAAAGTGATTATATAAGATGTTGGTACCAACGGTGTGATGTATTCTAGTTATTTATGAAAACATCACATGTTAACCTAGCTTCTCCATAGCTCCTTGAGATAAAACATTCTGTCAACATCGATGTTCTTCAATTAAGCCTATACCTTGATGAGTTCAATCTCCACCATATTGTTGATGTTCCTCAATAGTAATTTGGCATCTAGATTAATTCTTTGCTCTTCTTCTACCCAACTAATATTCCTAGATTGATAAATGGATACTTAGAGAAATTCAATGTCATGTTGGATGTTGTTCATGCTACACCTTGATGAAAGTAAAAAGGAAATACTTTGTGAAGGAACATGTGTGTGTGACTAAATAGGGGTATCATAATGGACCATAGGTGGATCATTCAATAAGGAAGGAGAGAACTGGAAGAGATTCTCCCTTATAGTTTTATCATCCATGATGGCTTTCATCATGTTCAAGAAATTCCTTTCAAGGTCTTATAAATCCGAAACATGTATTGTGATAGCTTAACTCTCACCCTCAATAAGCATAATGGGTTGAAAGCTACCACTAAGAAGTGGTTCCTAGCTTTTCTTGATGTTGAAACTAGGAGGTTAAGAGATGGATCTACTAGGCTACTGCACCTACATATGTTGAGATGCTTGAGGTGAAAATGATGCTCTTGTTTTCCTTTGACAAAGCTATTTTGAAGATTATATATGAGATACCTCCATAGAAGACATCTTATCCTCTTAAACGAGTACAACCCCAACAACTATTGGGTGTTGCCTTAGGGCTACCACCATTACAGTCTTCTAGTTACTCATTCTAATGGTTATGGTATGACTTCCCACATAGTTGATCATGCCTACTATCATATAGAATTTTTAAATTAACCCTTGAAAGACATAGAAATCCCTCTTGCTCTAGCCACATCCTTGATCTTCTAAATCAAGGCCTTCTAGAGAAAATATGAGATGTTGATGATGCACTTTCCTCTCATCATAATCATAACATTTGCCCCTCAAGAAGATATACTCAATGGTCATTTGATGGATAAGAAATTATTCTTGATGATCTTGTACATGGTGTTATGAACAAAGGAAATTTGGAACATCTTCACCTTTGCTTTTTCCATATCAAAAAATTTGAATAGGATTTGTGAGCTAATCTTGGGCTCATTCTTATGGGTCCATAATCACTAATTTTTTGTTGGTACATTTGAGAATCCCATGATCCTAGAGATTACCCATGTAGAAATAGGCACAAGAATCCATCCAACAAAAGTTATGGTACCATCTACTAAGATGTTTGGTAGAATTCTTCTACCTCATACTAGCACTATGTGAAGGACTAGGTGATGTACTTATAGAAGCCAATCCACTAAAGTGACTTCTTGAGCTTAGAAGGATCAAGTTTAAGAAACTAATGGTAATTTTTTTCTTGTGAATTAATCACTATCAGACATCATATGCATCCACATCTTTTTGAATGCCATTAGCATCATCATCTTTATCTTCTATAAACTCTTGTAGCAATTGTTCAATTACTTGCTACTATGCATGTACTTAACCTCGATTATGATTGTCAACCTCTTCATCTACTTCTAGATGAAGGTCTTTTCTAGAGTAGGTTTCCTAGGTTAAAAATTAGGAGAACTGGGCTCTTCTCCTTCTTCCTCCTCAATAACTAGTGGTTCACACATGGACCCACAGATTAAGGTCTGAGATTGTTTAACCTCAGCCTTCCTTGGTCTATGGAGCTTTGATTTTAATCACCATAACATGATAAGCTATAAAGTCTACTAAAGATCAAGTAAGTCTCCTAGACATCATAGTACCATTGCAAAAATTCTGCATGAAACTAATGATCAATATAATCCTTAGGAACACTTGAGAAGCATTATCACAACTATAGGATCATGGCATATGAGGGTAGATATAAATAACCATCTACTTGCATATATAACTATTAAATACATTAAATACATACCCAAAATGGTGCCTTCCCCATGATTGAGATACAAGACATGAAGCTTGAACCATGACTAGAAGACCAAGAAAAAGAAAGACCAAGAAGAATGCATACAAAAAAAAAATATATCACTAATCCAATCTATGAGGTGAAATCTAGTGAATTATTACTTATTTGTGAAGAACTAGAGGTAAAGAAAAGTAAAAACCTAGATAAAAATGCAAGAATGAGTTTGGAAGAATTGTTGCTACCCTCACCCCTTTCCTCATTTATGCAAGTCCGTTAGCGTATGGAGAGTGTGTGTTGGCACAAAGGCATTGATGCCCCTACATTGAAACATCCCTACACTAATGTAGTAGATGCATTAGAATACCCTTCCAAACAAGGGAAAATACTAAAAGTTATCATCTAAGGCTTGCACTTACATTTCTTCACCATAAAGATAGCATGCAAGGTTGACAACATGCCCAAATTATCATGAATCTACCTAGTAAGGCATCTAAGGAGCTAGAGAATAAAAGCATTATAAATTATCTTTGACAAAATCAATCATCATTGAAAATGAATTGATTGATCAATTTATGCATTAATAATGAAATATGAGCATAAATGAGGTGAATTAGGAAAAGTTTTTTATGATCAAACCTTGAAGCATGAAGAGTTGATACTCACACAAGTCAAAGACTAATCAAGTGCCATATGTCATGCAACCCTCACCATCACTAGGAGATAAGCATTAGTTTAATCAATTACAATGCCAATCCGTCAAGGTTTCACATGTGGGTTCTTCCCACAGTAAGCACTTATTTTTCTTACCTTTGTGAAACCTATTGATGAAACATCCATGGATTCCCAACAACCAGTTAGACATTAACATCAAATTTGAGTCTATCCTCTTGGATGGCGACATCTCATTCTGCACTTTATCTAATCGAATTCCTACCATATATAACCATGGAAAAGAATGGAATGAAAAAGATGAAGAATAAATAATGGATGGGAGAGAGAGTATGTTTGTATGTGCAACATCACTGGATCCCCAATCAACCATTCAATTAGATCATGAAGCACATGAGCACATCCTACATCCACAAGAGGTCTATTACTACATCCTTTCATAGCTACTCATCCACCCCATAGGGCCCGACCTCAAAGTCTCCCTTCTAAGTGCAAGGTCAAGCCTATCATTGTTAGTGCCATCTAGCCTTGATTATTTTATGGTCTAATCATTAGTGAGACTGAACCAAGGTAATACATCACCAAACATCTAGAAGTTAACATTTTAATTTATTTTTCCTCCATCTTTGCACATATGCATAGTAGGCTTCCCAAATTTTTCCCTATCAAAATCATCTTGTTAACCACTTTAGCTACACTAATCAATCCCATATCCCAATAGGGATCATAATGCCATGATCAATAAAGTGAAAAATGTTTTACTTAGAATGAGATCAAGGCTTGGGATGAGGGTGATGATTGTTGATACTTAGAATAAATGATTTGGAATTTTGGGTGGAAGTAACAATTAACATTAAAAAAGTTTACTAAGAGAGAGACTCCTGGACCTTCATGACCATGGGTAGAGGTGAGTAAGAGATTATCTTAGACCATGAAATTTTGTGAAGTCAAGTGATCTAGATCAGTTGAACTTGAAAAAGACTTACATAGGTCTCGGTTCAACCACCTATTTTTGTTTTAATGTGAACAATTATAAAATGGATTTGTAATGATAAAAATACCAATTTTCATGGATTGATAAGCTTTAAATTACATTTCTCTTTCCATCACCTCCTTGCATTATCATTATTATTTTACTAATATATATATATATATTCATATATTATTTTCTCTCTTTTTTATTCATCATATTTTCTTTTTTTTTTTAATTATTTTTCTGAATTTTTCATCATTATTTTTTCATATTCTTTTCATAGGAAGAGGGTCTTTGATGAAGCATGTTAGTTATGAAAATGACTAAATTGTAAGATCATCACCTTGAGTCTTTGACTTGCATGAATATTAGATTTCATCCCTCACCACATGGCACACACAGGTTCATGAGATAAAGAACCTCTTCTAACCAAGTTGTCTAGGCAAGGTAACATGTGCACCTCTATCAAATCACACTAAGGAGACCCCACTTGTGATCATAAGTGATGAGTCATGTTTTATAGAACTTCGACATCAGATATCTAATATCAAGGCTGCGATATCGAGTATTTGATATCATGGCACAATCTCTAATGTCGAGCATATGATATCACCCCTTCCATGCTAGCCTATAAATACCACATTTGGATGCACAAATGAGAAAGTTTTTTTATAGTTTTTAGATAGCCTTTTCATAGATTTTTGATTCCAAGTTTTGTTGTCTTCTAGTGCATGCCTGCAATGTGATGTTAAGTGATTGTATGACATCCTTATTTGAGTGTGACATACTTGTATGTGTTACATGACTAGAAATAAAGATCAATATTACTTTCATCATTATAGCAACCACTTATATTTATTATTACTTTTAACTATTCAATCTTTACTATTTTTCCTTAGTTAATGTTTTCATTTATTGCTTTTTATTATTCATGTCATTAAGTGAAATGAGTACAACTAATCGTGAACACTTAAGTGTAATTACTTGGTAGCCTAGTAGTGTATCATTTTGTATGCACAGTGACATACTCTTGGTAATCCTAGTGGTAATTATGTGAAGTCCAAGGTGTGTAAGGACGGTTAGGAATGAATCCTCATCACACATAGGCTAGTTTAGATTTTACTTTCCACTATTAATTAGCTTAATTAATCAATCTCTTTATTATCATTAGGACTAGCTTAAGGTTAGACAACATCAATCATCATATGCCTCACTTTGGACTAAACCATACATGACAAAGCTACCACTAGTCCAAGTGGGAAGACAATGAACTATGATTAAAGCATAATGATTTAGATGCACAACTAGTCCCATCCACGAAATTCGATTAGATTGTGTGTGAATGCTTGTGATTTGTATGGTTGGAAGTAGGGGTATCTCATCACTCATCATTGGCACCATTGCTGGGGAATGATCCTAGTTATAAAGATTAATTATATTATACATGATCGTTGTAAAGGTATTATCGATCAATCTCTTAGAAAATATTAATATATTGAGCCACATAGATCATTAACTAAAAACATTGTCTCTTTCACAAGGAAGTAATAATGCATTATATGGAAAGAACATTCATTGGAGAACTAATGAGATATATGTTGAAGAAAGTTGGAGTGACCAACCTCATGTAGGAGTTTCATATGTTCATAACCACCTTGACAATACTCAAGGACTACATTCATCTAAGGCAGACAACCCTAGAGGTGATGAAGTAAGTCTTGGACTAGGGAAGGCCTTAAGGCTAAGGACCTCCTCAAAACCTAGAAAAGATAAATCAAGGAACCTTAGGGAACACTATAGGAGCCATTGCAATCCTCCCAGTTCCTCATCTTACTCTTCCTCTTTAATGTCTAGTTTTGATGAGTATGAATGTAGATATAGAGAGCAAGCTCATCATTTGCGTTAAAGTAAAACTAAAAATAGGAACCAAAGCCATGGGAAAAATCAAAGACTTCAAAATGAACATAGGCAAAATCATCACAATTAAATGAATAGAAATAGAAATTTTCATAACAACATGTTTGATGACAATGAACCCTTGTTGGCCACTAGAAGCTTGATGTAGATCATAGAGGTAGTTAAGATACCCCACAAGCATCATAGGAAAAGTCAGTTACCCAAACTTGATATAAACAATATTCCTAAATTTATAGGAGGCAACGATTCGGATCCACAACATCATCTACAAGCCTTCCATGATTCCTGTCTCATACAATATTAAAAGTGGGTAGAAAAGACTTAAGCTCTTCCCTAGGATACTAATCGACAAAGCTAAAGTATGGTATAGATTGTTGAAACTAAATTTAATCTGATTGTGGTCAACAATGTTGGAACTCTTCAACAAGAAATACCAAACCTATACGAGGGTGTCCAACCTGAGGAGATAGATCCAAGGATGGAGACAAGAACAACATGAACGCTTGGACATGGCCTTAGATAGATATTATTCTCTAGTGAATAGATGCCCAAGCCATTGTCTCTTTGAGGAAGAGCAACTTTTCCACATCATAGATGGGCTTCGTAATAAAACGAGGAAGACCCTTGGGATGTATGCTCTAGGTCAATTATATGAGCTACAAATCCATCAGATCTAAGAGTTAATTAAGTGTGTGGAAAAAGAAGAAGTAGAGCTATGCAAATGGAAGAATGTTAAGAAATATCACTAGGACCCAACTCTTCAAAAGAAGGAGGTCCATGTCTATGGTAAGGAGAAAGAGGTCACTCTCAATAAGGTGATTCTGCAATTAACCTTGTCTATCAATGAACTTGAAGCAAAGTTTGATAGGATGTCAAAGTGGATATATGAAAAAGTTACAAATTTCATAGAAACTATAGAGGAGAAGGTAATGCAAAATGAACTAGGCAATCATAACAAATGGAGAAAGCACAACCAAGAAACATCTAAGAACACGTATCGACGAACAAGGGAAATGGCTAAAGAAAGTGAGGCTATAGACTCAACCACGAATGAAGATGACAGGTGTGACATCTACATATATGATCACTTGAAGGATCATTACCTAGTAATGTTACATGTACATGAGTATTGGGATTTTGCATTAAATCCCAAATTCGTACAAAACCACATGCTCAAGAAATTTCCTTTTCCACACAATAATTATAGAAAATTCCACAACCAATTGTACTATCCTAGGGGGACTTATTACCAGCCTTAACACTGTCATCAATCACAGTGGCAAAACCCCCAATCATGGGGGAGGCCATCACCAAACTAGCCCTACCCTTACTACTAGCCGAAATCATATAGATATTATATTTGAAACCCTATTTCTCCAACTAGTTCTATGTCCTCTACTTTAAATTACTACTATCACTCTCCTAAGTACCATCAACCCATGAAATCCCCTGAAGGATCACCACCTTGCACCTCTTGCCATTCATCCTATTCTCAATATTCTCATACTTCACCTCATCACATGCCATAGCTAGCAACACAGGAAGGTTCAACACCACAACATCAACAAGCAAATGCCAATTGTGTTGTGAATGTGCATAGACATGCTGATACCAGTAGCTTCCCACCGCAAACTCAGAAACGTCCTTTCTTTAGGATAGCTTCCAAGTAGAAGTGCAACACTCATGGACCTACCACATCATCCAAACTAGCATAATGTCAATCTAGTGCAACACTTTCCCTTTCACAACCAACATCCTTTTTGCCTACACAAGGGCTACCATCTATTGTTGCTCCAACACCCAAAAGAAGTAATGAATCTAGTAGTGTGGGGAGACAAAAAAATCCATGCATACCAAATTATGATCATTGGGTGCAATCATGGGCTAGACATCCATAACATAGACACAACTCATACTCTAATCCATCATACATTTAACAACCAAGTGTGTGAACAAAAACTTGTCTACACAACCACAACTAAACCAAGATATACCCAATGGCTTGAAAATGAAAGGTTAACATTGTTTTATACATACATGGAGCCTACCTATCTACTTATTAATTCTTGCCATGGTCAAACACTTAATCATGGGGGAAACATCTCATTCTAACATCTAGAATTAATAGGTGTTTTTCATCTTTTTTTTTATAGTTTTTTATCATTCTCTTATTTCTTGATACAATTTCTCCACATTTTGTTTTCTCTCCTTTGTCAATAATCTCACTTGTGAATAAAACAATCATGTAGCCCATTGAGGTGAGGTTTTCTCGATGTTGAAAAGACATGAGAGATTGATTATTCAAATAGTGAGGCCACATCATCCATCCATCCATTCCATTAATATGAGGTTCTTACCCTAGTACTAATGATACTCTTTTCCATCATCAAACTAACAATAAATCGGTTGTCATTATGCCTGGATAGAAAAGTGTAGAACCTAGGGGAAATGTAAAGGGTGTGACATCAAGGGGATTTATGGATTATATTTGACCACTTCTATATGTTCTATCATGTTGCTAAGGTTGTAATCATATACTTGTAGATCTAATAAAAATTGGAAGTAAGAGTAAAATAAAAAGACATTGAAGAAATTTCTGAGGGTCCCACTAGAAAGACATGTACCCATGACTGAAGGTTGGTGGATTCTTAGAATACTTTCCAAAAAAAAAACACACACACACATGCCATGAAGCAACTCCTCCCTTGGACAAAACACCAAGTGATGTTACTCCTTGCAACTATGGTATTCTTATGGTTTTCAAAAAAGTGATGAAATAATGCGAATGTGGTTTGGACTTGGTTTAAATCTTGGAAAGATGGGATAATGATTATTTAATCATTAATAACACATAAGGATTCATTATGCCTCTGGTAAGACATCTCACATTCCAATTTCTACAATCCTTTCTAAAATCCATCTCATCTGATTGTCCGTATGATCCTAACTTGTTGTTTTGTGTGACATAGAGTTATTTTCTCAAATTGGTGGTTTTAACCTGTGTGTTTCATTTCATAGGCATACGTTGCATTCAACCCCTTTGGTGCCTACAGAAAGTTTTAGCTATGGTTATACAAGGGCATTATGGGTTGATGCCTACTTTGGGGAGGATCCACTTGTGTGACTGTTGTGACTTGTACTTGTTTGACACAACCACATCATTTTTCACATTCCAAGTGCATAAATGTTAAATTTACTACTTTCCCTTATCATATAATTGATTTGTTCCATACCATAGGTCTCATACCCTTTTTCTTGCATCTTCCAAAGATTTTAATGTTAGTGACTCTATCTTCTAACACATCTAGTGCCTAAATATGATTTCTTACTTATCCCAAAGCTATGAACTTAACCTAAAACCTTCCAACAATTCCAAAGATTCATTTTCCATGATGAATGTCTTCATAATGTGTAGATTTGAGCACCCCAATATCGACTACTTGATATTGGCTCAAACACGATGTCGAATACTTAATATCGGGTCAAAAAAACCTATATATATGATCCCCATAGTGTCCCAAAATCCATTCTCATCATTTGTAGCTAGGGAGTTTTTGAAATTTTCTCTTATGACTAAGAGCTCTATGCAATCGACTTTCACTTGTGATATTTTTCTCCATACCACTCCAATTTTCATATCATTTGAACCTATTTGAACCCAGAGTGTTCGATTTAGTTGAGGGAGGGTGCTTGCATGGAAAACTTGCATCAATTTTTCAAAATTTTCTATCACCCAGAAGGTATGACAAGGGTAAGAATGATAAAAACCTTAAGTGTTTTAATGAAAAATCAATCATATTAATGATAAAAACTTTAATTTTTTCACCCAAAGGACCATAATCGTCATGATAAGCCATACATAAGGAAAAAGAAACCAATTGTGAAGGATGATAAATTTTTTCTAACTCTACAATCATATGAGCTAAAGAACTTAATGAAACTAATGTCACGAGTAAGGTATAAACCTGTTAATGATAAATAACAACACCTTAGTAACATCTGACCCTTGATTAATTGTAGATGGCCCCAAAAAGAGGAAGACAAGAAGAAACTTCACACGGTATAGCCAAATGCCCAAGAGGTGGCAAAGGCCAACAAGGAGAGTGAGTTGAACATGAGGAGCAGGAGGCCCAATCATTCAACATTCATCAAGAAGCTCCTACTACAAGGTAGTCGATCCAAGGAGAGGCCATGGAACCACAAGCTCTAGTGTAAGGACAACACCTCACATTGTTCCCAGAATGCCTTGAAGCTATTCAAGAGAAATCCATGTTGATCATAGTCATTGTGGAAATGAACTTCGGTCCATTTATGGAATTTGATCTAGAGGTAGTTCAAACACAACTCTAGGCATTACCATTATGGCACATCCTTTCAAACAGTGATAAATGGTACCTTGGTGGGACGTACCAATTTTGGCACAACAAAGAAGAAGGCACCATAGTTAACATTGTTGGAGTCATTGTTTATTTTTTAGTGGCTTTGAATCTACCAAATGTGGAGGCCAAGCTTGTGCATCTATTCACAAGGTCCAACAAGGACAACAAGAGATATAATAAGTTAACTTTGGAAGAGAGGACCTATTTTAAGATAGGCACATATCACCTCTTCCCAAGCAAGGGACTCAATAGAATCTCAACTTACATAGCCAAGGAGTGTGTGATATCAATGGAAAAATACATTACTAATCTTCCCTAATTATACTACATAGAAATTCAAAGGTAGTTTGAAGAAAAGAAGGTAGAGAAGCCAACACTTCCATTTTCTTGTCTAATTTGGAAGCTATATAAGCATGTTGGAATCTTAGGATACAAAAATGACATTCCCAAGAGGGTTCAGAGTGCCTCCTTCACTGAGTTGCTCAAACTTGTAGCACCAAGGAGAGACCTTGGTGAGGAACAAGAACTAGAGAAGAAAGTGGAACTAGAAAAAGAAACCGAGCAAGAGCTTAAGCAGTGGTGTGAACCAAAAGTTCCACCACCATCACCACAAGACTATCAGCATGTGATGAGCCATTTGCAAAGAATTATTGAAACTATCAGTTGGGAAAGTAGGGATGAGTCAAACCTCTTCCAAATTATTAATGATGTCATGTAGCCCACTATTTCTATTGATCCAACAAGAGGATAGATTTCATTACAATTAGGAGGAGAATTCCAATGATCAAGACAAATCTCTAGTAATGCCACATATTTGATGCTCAAAATAGAGGGTGCCATAGTAGTGGTCATGTAGCATCAAGATGCGGTGGGCACAGTAGAGGTGATAATAGATCACATCAAAGAATCTTTTAATGTGCTTGTTGTGCCTCTAGTGGACTTAACTGGGATTAGATATGCCCAAATGCTAGTCAAGACTTCAATGATGTCTACAACCCATGAGGATGTTCTTGATAGATTGCTATAGATAGGAGATTTAATGATAATCCTTTTTGACATTCCCAATGATGTCACTACAACACAATCAAATATCCTTACTACAAAAGGAAAGTTGGTCATAGTGGAGACCACAGTAGAAGATGCAAAAACAAAGGTGCAATGACTACAAAAAGAGCTGGCTGCCTTGAGAGCTGAAAGATGGAATCCTACCCTATTTTTTGCACCTAACTAGCTAGATCAATTTCAAATAGAGTAGCTAAACCAATTGATTGAACAAAAAAAAGCTACTAAGCAAGAGAAGGAGAGGGCATTCTAGAATGCCTCAGCTATTGAAGCTCAAGCATATGCCCATAAGAAGGCATTAACCACCACATAAGAAGAAAATAAATAGCTTGTTGTAGATAACGCAAGGTTGAAAATTGTAGAAAAATAGAAGAACATCTTGGAGGAAAGTGGCCACTAGCTAAGAGAACAACTAGTGAGAATCAACTAAGACATTAGTAGATTGGCCAGAGAGAATTGAACCCTCTCAATGGAGGAGGTCCACAAAATCCATTAAAAGTCTACAATTAAGATAAGTGCATGGAAAAATGAGGCCAAAAACATGAGAAGCTGAAAGAGCACTTTTGGGACCAAGTTGGAATGTATAAGAATATTAACAAAAAGGAAATCCATATGGAAAAACCCTGCATCAGATCCATGTCAATGAAAAATCTTGATTGGCAACCCATCTTAGATAGTCATGCACTAGTCCACCAAGTTGAAGTAAAGAATAAAGACATGTAGATTGGAGACTTCAAGGAATACATGGCATTGGCTAACCTTCGATATGCCAACCTTGCCATGTTAATGGCAAGTAGGCCTAGAAATGAACTAGAGTAATAAGTAGTGGCCACCTATGCATTATATGAAAAAGAGTTTGTAGACAAAAAAAGCTTTATATAAACTCCATGTAGAAAACTTATAATTAGAGGTAATTAAGGCCGACTACCATGGATAGAAAGATGTAGCCTCAGACCTAGCTAGAAGATTAATAAATAACTAGAAATTGAAAGAATAGGTCATTCCCTTTAAGGAAGAACCACAGTAGTTTGCAACTTGATACATGAAGGTCAACAAAATGTTTCTGCAGCTGTCATGCCCATGGGATGAACTAGCTCCAAAACACATCAATTCAGTAGCTTGGAAGGTACATGACCCAAAGATGGAGGAAGAAAAGTTGCTAGTGCTCCTCAACTAGTACAAATTCAAGAAGCCTAGCAATAAAGGGAAGTGATAGATGGAAGAGCCACCACCTCCAGGAACTACATGAGCTTCTCCAATTTTGTGTATTGTAATGTTGTGTCCATATTTTTTGTAAAACATAATTGTGGCATGTAAAAGTAAATTTTTTTGTCTAGTCAAGTCAGTTAATAATCCCATAGCTTCCTAATATTTTGTAATAAGCTTGCTCCTCATTTTGTTTAACTCGAGAACGAGTTTTCATTTAGTTGTGGGGTATGATGAGTCATGTTTTACATGACTTCAATATCAAGTATGTAACATCAAGGCCACAATGTTGGGCATCTAATATCAAGGCACAACCTCCGATGTCAGGCATCCCATATTGCCCCTTCCATGCTAGCCTATAAATACCACACTTGGATGCACAATTGAGAGATAGTTTGTTGATAGTTTTTAGATAGCTTTTTCATAGATTTTTAATTCCAAGTTATCTTGTCTTCCAGTGCATGCTTGTAGTGTATGTTAAGTGATTTTATGACATCCTTATTCAAGTATGACATACTTGAATGTGTTACATGACCAGAAATAAAGATTGAGATTACTTTCATCACTGTAGCATTCACTTAGATTTATTATTGCTTTCAACTATTCAATCTTTACTATTTTTCCTTAGTTAATGTTTTTATTTATTGATTTTTATTATTCATGTCATTAAGTGGAATGATTATGACTAATCATAAGCACTTAAGTGTAATTACTTGGTAGCCCAATAGTGTATGCTTTGGTTTGCCCAGTGACATATGCTTGGTAATCCCAATAGTAATTTTGTGAAGTCCAAGGTTTGTACAGATGATTAGGAATGGATACTCATTGCATATAGGCTAGTTTAGTTTTACTTTCCACTATTAATTAGCTTAATTAATCAATCTCTTTATTATCATTAGGAGTATCTTAGGACCAGACAACATCAATCATCATATGCCTCACTTTGTACTAAATCATACATGACAAAGCTACCACTAGTCCAAGTGGGAAGATAGCAAACTGTGATCAAAGCATAATGATCTAGATGTGAAACTCGTCCCATCTATGGAATTTGACCAAATCATGCATGAATGCTTGTGATTCATATGGTTGGGTGTAGGGGTACCTCGACACTCATCAACAAGGATCCTTGATGATGAGATGCAATATCGCATGGGCTACGATATCGCGGCTGTCGTGATATCGCATCCCATGCAATATCGCATACACGATATCGTGTCGTCCTCTGCGATATCGCGGTGCGTCGTCATATCTATAAATAAGATGTGGCTCTCCCTTGTTTCCTCATCCTAGGCTAGAAGTAGGGAAACTCTAGCAGATTGATCACTCCAAAGATAGAATATTTTCCATGTGCCTTCAGTAGGAGTCCTAAAGTAAACAGATCTTTATTCGAGCAACATTGTACCTGAACACAAGTTGTGTACGAAAATAAAGAAGAACTTCCTGGATAAACCTTGCAGTGCATGGAATAGGATTTTATTTAATGTTATTTATTGCTTTCTCTCTCACCCTCATCTCCTAGTAATGTGGAATGACTACGACTTGATTACGAGCATTTAAGGATGTGTACGGATAATCAAGGAATGGATGCTCATTGCACTTAGGCTAGATTAGATTTTCTCAATCCTTTCCTTCTAGTTAAGTGCCTCAGTATGACCACTTTGAGCATGTGCATTATGCATGATGATCCCAACAATGATTAGCATTTGGTAGCCACAATTGTAATTGTTCAGGGTGTGTACGGTAAGTGGGAATGAATGCTAACCCTAGGTGATTTAGACTTAGTTCATTAGTTAGAGTTAGTAATTAGTTTCTCAACCCTTCAACTCAATAGCATAGGAGACAAAAACAAAAAAATCTATAAAAATCATATACCTCAGACTTACTTAATCATACACCATGAAAACTACAAGTAAGTCTGGGAAGACAACGAATGATTAACCCTAAGTGTTCCATGAGGTGTGTAGGCACTTAGTCTGCGGAGTTCGACCGGATCATGCGTGCTACGCTTGTATTCATATGGTTGAGTGTAGGGGTACCTCGCCACTCATCATTGGTGCCGTTGCCAGGGACTAAGTGTTTGTGTGCTAAATAGAACATAGGATATCACTCACATCATTGGGAGCCTAAACGAACCTTTGGGTTAATCAAGATAAAAAATTATATAACGGTAATTAGCACACCAATAAGACACTATGTCTTCTTCTCATAAGAGTAACTCACCACCTAAGGACAATACAAAGAACAGTCAGCAATCAAAAACACATAATCAAAATCTTCCAAGTCCCAAACAATACCAGATAGTCTATACTCATCCCGATGAGTATATTCCAAACTTTACCTTTATCCTCCATCAAGACGAACAGCTGCGATGGAGAGACTTGCAAGGTAACATCGTGTTACCCCTAGATCGGGTAGTCCCTAACATGCTTGTTCGTGCTTTAGCACAAATTGGCATGACTCAGCTCTATGCTGAATACGTTATAGGAAAATTTGATACAATGGATTATTATCCCACAGAAGCACAACGTATGAGGGACTCAAGGTAGGAGAGCCAACATACATTGTTGAAGGGAAAAGAGGTCCCGCACGTCCTTAGCGAAATCGAAGATGGTGAACCACTCATAATGGGTTCACTATCAAAAGATGTTCCCCTTCCTAACGATGGTGAGGAGGTAAGGTATCAGAACCTACGATCAATGATACATATCACTAGTTTTGATCCCCGTGAACAGCAACTGTTCATAGAGGGAACAACAACAAAAGACAAGGACGGGCACTTAGATTGTCATCATGATCAGGGTCGTAGCAGCTGAAGAGAAGGTAGGAAGCATCATCATGGCGATGGTTCTCCTTCCTTTTCTCCTTCATCTCATCACTCACCATCTCCTTCCACATATGGGCACAGCCATCATGAGCATAACGGTGAGGATAGAGGTAGGAAAAACAAGAGACCTTGACGAGAGAGTCGAGAGAGAGGACAAGGGCATGAATGAAGGGAAAGTAGGGAACAACGAAGACATCATAGGTGTCATGAAAGAGATGATCATGATGAGCTCCTACTTGCAACCCGAAGTATGCTTGACATAACGGAGGCTGTAAGAATTCCCACAAGGCATTTAAAAGATAGTTGGATCAAGCGTTTAGACATGAACAACATCCCACGATTTGAGGGGGGATACAACATTGATTCGCAGCATCATTTACAAGCATTCCATGATGCCTGTGCCTTGCAAAACATAGAAAATGAGTGGCAAAAACTAAAGTTGTTTCCCAGGACACTCACCAAGGAAGCAGAGAGTTAGTACCAGTCCTTAGAGCTAGAAACCATCAGGAGGTGGAGTACGATGTTAGAACTCTTCAATGATAGGTATCAAACGTACTCCAGAGTGTCTAATTTGCATAAGCAGATCCAAGCATGGAAGCAAGGTACTCATGAACCCTTGGATGCTGCCATGGGCCGCTACTATGCATTGTTACATCATTGCTCGAGCCATGGTTACGCATAGCGGGATCAACTCTGCCACATCGTGGATGGGCTAAGACATGAGATGAGGACAACCCTTGGGACTTATGCCCAAGGGAGACTATTAGAACTTAGAGCCCATGAAGTTCATCGCTTGTTGGAACAAGTAGTAAAAGAAGAAGGTGAACTATGAAAAAGAGAGAGTGCAGAAGAATACAACCATGATCCCTCCCTTTAGAAGAAGGGAGTGAAATTTTGTGATAAAGAGGATGAGTCACCACTTGAAGATTTGGTGAACAAAAAAACCTTGCTGATTCAAAAATTAACAACAGAAGTATCAGCTAAGATGGATTAATTATGGGATTCCTTAGACTCCAGACTTGAAATGATCTTGAAAATTGTAGAGGAGTCTAAGGAGGAATGAAGTAGTGACAAAGATAAGACAAAGCGGAGAAATGCAGGCCTTGCACATAACAAGGGTAAGGGAAAAATTAATATCTTCGATGAAATTGTGGATTCAGACACAGACGATGATGGTGGATGTGAGATCTGCCACTATGACCATCCTAAGGGATGTTGTCCAATCATTTCACATCTATAGGAGTCTGGGGTGTATGCAATTAACCCAAGACTCAACAAACGGAAAACACCCCGAAGGTTACCTTATCCTCAAGGTAACCCAAGGAAGTTCCACCAACCACTAATGTACTATCCAAGTGGGACTCCACCACAATCCATCAGACAACATCAGTAGTGGCAATACCCACAGTCATGGGGGATGCCACCGCCAACGCAATGGTACCCTTACCGGCAGCCCGATCCATATGGTTATTATGTGCAGTAGCCAGTTTCTCCAAGTGACTCTATGAGTCACACAAGTCCCCAATGTCACTACCAAGTTTGGAAGTACTTTAGGAGGACTCCTTCTCCTCCGGAAGGCACCCCACACACTTACCATCCTCCAACTCCATCTGCACCTCTTCCACCTATAGTTTCCATACAACCTACTCCAATAATGCAAGGGGAACTCCCTACTCAACCGCAGGAACGTAACGCTACAAGAGCCGTAAACATTCAACCCATTGCTGGTTTTGACAACTATAAAAAGAGAAGATGTTTCTTCTAAACCAAAATCCTAGACAAGCTCTCACAACAAGTGTTTGAGTCTAGGTACACTCCTCCACCATCTAACACTTCGGAGCACCCTTCAGTCCAACAGAGCTGTACATATACGGTTATGTTAACGCATACCGTAACTGACTAGATCAAGGTAGGCCACCTTCCTAGGAAACTAATTGATCCTAGAAGCCCCTTAATCTATTTACAAATCACTCAGAATGAACCACATAAGGCTCTTCTTGACTCAAGTTTCGGAGTCAACGTAATTTCACGAGAGATGTGTCAAGCCTAGAACCTACCCCAACTTAAGAAGAGCAACATTCAACTAGAGCTAGCTGACCAGTCCATCACCATTCCCTTGGGATTGGTGGAGCACATTGTTACCACTGTGTGTGGTTGGTACTACTTAGCTGACTTCTTGGTGATAGACGTTAATAGCAACAAAGGGGACTTCCCAATTATAATGGGAAGGTCATGGCTGAGTACAGTAGACACATGCCTTAGGATCTGTAATGTTTCCTTGGAGATATCTAAGATAAACATTTATGGAAAGGTTGAGAAGAGGAAAGTTCCATACATCACATACAGTGATTCATCGGGTGATGACATGGAGGAAATGCCTCCATGTAATAGGTGTGCCCTTAAAACTTTAAAACAAATATGCCTGTATGTAGCAACCACACAATAAGTAGTAGACACCTCGTGGTTGACAGCTACTTGAAAGAGCAAACAAATATGCATGGAACGAATTGAGAAGACAAACCATGCCAACAACNGATGGATGGATGAAGTGAACTCATTACTTGCCATATCAAAAGAAACATACCTTAGTATCAACATCGTGACTTAAAGGTAAAAACCAAACATTAGCAATCAACATGAAAACAGTTCATACCATCGTGCAGAACACTTATTGGGTGACAAACTTACAAGGTGGATCACACACACACACACACACATACACACAAAATGGAAATGTATAACAATGTTGAAAAACAAAAACAATAAAAGTTGAAGAAAGTTGAAAAACAAAAATAAGAAAAGTTGAAGAAATTGTAAAACAAAAATGTGTAAGACAAAAACATGTNCTATGGTCTCTCTTGGCTTGGAAATGTACAGTCTCCTTTATAATAAGAACTTTAACAAATCGGTGACTGGGCACTTCTCAAACTAAGGAAGGACTCAAGGTTTGAAAAGGGTGTGACTTCATGGGAATTTGATGCTTTTGTGGTTGCCATTCTCTTGGGTGCTTGGATGTTTTCTTCTTGGGTTTTCTCATCATTTTGATGTTACCCAATTATCGAAAGTTGAGACAATAAAAATAACAAAGTCTTTGCATGGTGTGGTTCTCATGCATAAAAACACAAAACAAAACAAAAAAAGAGAGAAAAAGAAAAGAAAAGTGAGAATTCAAACCACACCCCTTAGATGAAATAATCAATTGGGCTACAAGCACTGGTTATGGAACCAAAAATGTTCCCTCTAACTAAGGCCCTTCTCTCTTCCCATTCTCTCCTTCTTGTTTTGTCGAAATGGTGGTGACTTTTGGGGGAAGCATTCTTGTTATTCAAGGAGATGGATTAACTGAATGCATTGATGCAAAGTCACTGGATGTGGTTGGTTTGAGGCTAGACTTGGAATGGGACTTGCTAAGTCACATTAATCATGAACTACACAAGGGGCTATACATCAGCTTATTCTTGGGATTCCATTCCATTCTCTTCACTCCATCCTTCTCTCCATTGTTCACCTCATTACCGATTGTATCATTAGTGTATATTTATGTTGACGCATTGTTTTCTTTTTGGTAAATTCTTGTGGCTAAGAATTTGAATCTTATTCCAAATGACATTCCCAGAGCCTACAAACTCTTTAAATGTGGGTTTGTCAAGGCATTCAGGGCATGAGCTTGCTTTGGGGAGGACCCACTGACATTCCTCTTTGGTGCACCAGTTAAATTCTTTTCCCTAACATTTTTGCAATTAATTTTATCTTGTTCATTTCCATCTTGACATCCATTTCATCGATGTCATAGTTGTCCCTTTTTATCTATCTTTCTTACTCCTTTTCTTTCTCCATTTTAACACTACTAGAGGTTCACGATTAGTCATGGGGGTATGGGGCCTAATTTTTTTGATTTTTAAAATTTTCTCCTAGCCCTAATTTTTTCAATTTTTTCCTAACCCCTACACCTTTGGTAGTCATCATTAATACATCCCTAGATCTGCAATTAGCCATACCACAACCTAGCCAATGGACCTACACTGAAGCAAGGTATTAATTACATGATGATTCATTTACCCTTGCTAATATATGGTTATGTTGTGTGTGTAGATGGCAATCATACAACAACAGATTGGATTTGGAGCAAACACTTGGAATGGAGTAGTGCTGGAAGCAACTATGCAAGGAGCAAGATCGATGATGCACTTATGGATGGACAATGAAAGGTGCAATCTTGGCGTTGGCAGCAACAACACTTATTTCTCTCTTCTCTTTCAACTGCCAACTAAGGCTTGATGTTAATGTAATAAGGTGTTCACTCTTGTTATCATGAACACCAGTTTTATCAAGTCTTGTAATGATGATCCGTTCACATGTCATCCCATTAGTTCCATTCACCTCAATAATCCCATACCTTGCCAATGTTTTGTAAGGAACTCAAGGATGATTTTTCATTTAGTCATGGGGGTATGATGAGACACGATATCGCATGGGCCATGATATCGCAGCCGTCGTGATATCGCATCCCATGCGATATCGCGTACATGATATCGCGTTGTCCCCTATGATATCATGGTGCACCGTCATATCTATAAATAAGAGGTAGCTCTCCCTTGTTTCCTCATCTTAGGCTAGAAGTAGGGAAACTCTGGCAGATTGATCACTCCAAAGATAGAATATTTTCCATGTGCCTGCAGTAGGAGTCCTAAAGTGAATGGATCTTTATTTGAGCAACATTGTACCTGAACACAAGTTGTGTACGGCAATAAAGATGAACTTCCTGGCTAAACCTTTCAGTTCATGGAATAGGATTTTATTTAATGTTATTTATTTCTTTCTCTCTCACCCTCATCTCCTAGTAATGCGAAATGAGTACGACTTGATTACGAGCATTTAAGGATGTGTACAGATAATCAAGGAATGGATGCTCATCGTACTTAGGCTAGATTAGATTCTCTCAAACCTTTCCTCCTAGTTAAGTGCCTCAATACGACCACTTCGAGCACCTGCATTATGTGTGGTGATCCCAGCAACAATTAGCATTTGGTAGCCACGGTTGCATCAGTTCAGGGTGTGTAAGGTAAGTGGGAATGGATGCTGATGCTAGGTAATTTAGACTTAGTTCATTAGTTAGAGTTAGTAATTAGTTTCTCAACCCTTCAACTTAATAGCATAGGAGACAAAAACATAAAAATCTATAAAAATCATATACCTAAGACTTACTTAACCATACACTGTGACAACTACAAGTAAGTCTGGGAAGACAACGAACGATTAACCCTAAGTGTTCCATGGGGTGTGTAAGCACTTAGTCTACGAAGTTTGATTGGATCGTGTGTGCTACCCTCGTATTTGTATGGTTGAGTATAGGGGTACCTCGCCACTCATCACTTGATGATACATCCTTTTCTTACCAAAGACCAAAAACTCTTCTAGGATTCTTGAGCTTACATCCTAATGTGTGGACCCATCACCTACCCAGGGTTCTAGTAGCATTAACTTTCATACTCATAACATGAGTCCTAGCTACTTATTGAATTTGATCTTGGTCCACTAGTGCTGGATAGAAGAGAAATGGGTGGAGAAATTTTGTTGCATGGACATTTCATCAATCAAGCTCCATTTTAGATCCATTTGACATTCTTGCATCCTCATCACATCTATAACTTACCCATCCATCATTGGCTTACTGGATGATTATTCATAAAGCACATTAATTAGTTTTCCATACACATAAATAAAAACACTCTTAAAGAAAATAAAATAGACTAAATGTTTATCCATGAAGCTTGAAAGTACAAAATTATAACTAGACACACTAACTTTGTTATTTTCATAAATGAAAATGGCAAAAACATACATTTGCAACATGGTATGAATAATTTCTTCCCCATAACTGATCTATGTTTATCACTTGAAAGGTCTCTAAGTATTGAATTAATCATTATGTATGCTTAAAGATGAAAGATATTTGTTACAATAGACTAGCTATTACCCATCTAATGTTTCATTTGGCTTGCTTGAATGGACCATGCACATGGTGCAATAGGACTAGGAAGGATCACAAGGCATTTTCTTGTAATCCATCCTTCTAATATCATATTTTTTTACTAATTTCTAGGTGAAGATCTTGGAAAACCAACTTGGCATCAATGTTGTTCAACCAAACTCTCCTCATGATAATAGAAAGATACTCTTCCATCTTATTTTCTAACTTGATCTTCAAAAAAATATGTGGGATATGACTATCCTATAATAGATGTTCTTACGTCACTTACTTGTTCCATAGGATATGCGTATGATTGGTACACTAGGTCTAATCAAATATTGGTATGCTTGAGAGGATGAAGTCCAAAATTAAGGTATTGTTGCAATGGTATAATATTGACTTTAAAACTAGAGTCATGAAGAGCTAAACAATAACCCTTTTTGTTAAGTTGGATCTATATCATGGGTCTACCATGATCTAACTATTTTTTGGAAAAATATCCTTCTTGGACCACCTATGTAGTCACCCTAAACATGAAGATGGTGATAACATTACCATCAAGAATCATGTTGTTATCTCTACTAGACATAGTAGTGGAACTTATCCCTAAAGTTAATATTGCACTTTGATTATCATCAGGAAATTTTATTGAGAGCTCCTATATGTGGAATTCTATCTAATATAAATGATTTTTATCTCCATAATATGGAGAGTGTGATGTAAACTCCATCGCATAGTTCTTACATCTATGCTTATAATAGATATTTTTTTTTACCATAGAAACTTGAATTTCTTCCTACTATCAAATCAAAAAGGAATTAATAATATTTTCTAGATGCATACATAAAATTAGGATTGATATAGTAGATAATATGACCTGATTTAGCTATCCTTAGTTATTGCTAACTAGGTATCCCATCTTACATGGGCCCAAGGAGTAGAAGCTAATGCTACTAGAGAGCTTGACTAGTAGGAATGCATGAAATGGGCATGTACTATTGAGGTATTATTAATAAGGATTGATAACCACCTTCCTATGCATCATGAAGGATTAGTGGTAAGCATAATTTATTATTATGTGTGATATATAAGATTACATGGAGTAGTACCCCAAGGATTTAGAGCTTGTTACTATTACTACTAATGCATGAACTAAAGATATATACCACTAGGATAGCATGAACAACCTAGGTATGAAGTTCTCCTTGTTTTTCTCTTGAAAAATATGGGATGTTAAAGATGCTCTAGATCATTCCATCTCTTTAATCATGTGAGTCACACCATGAATCATGAAGGTCTATGTAGTATTTTCAGGGATCTTCAACATCGATAGATGAGGAAGCCTTATTTAGATCTATATGAACGTTCTTCGAATGAGAGAGATTGTCTTTATTCTTTCCTTCATACCTATTTTGATATTCATGTAATGAAATTGCTTTGGTTGTAGCTTCAACCACCTTACACTCAATGTCCTTGAGATTAGTGATTATCTTTTCATTCATCACATCTCAAACCTGGTCCACTTGGTGGGCTAAGTTTGTCAAGGTCTTATTCATTCTAACTAAATCTTACAATAAGAACTCAAGTGTAGTGGGAAATTTAGTTATACCTTTAGTTTTTTTAGCCTTATTTTTGTGTGATCATGATTGTATTCCTTCATAGATTATCATTTTTACCACTTACCTTTCATGCTTGCTATGATGTTTAAGAGTACCTTGATTTGGACCATACACTTCTTGTGCATCTAGTGCATCATGTATAGATCCATGTGTTTTATTATCTTCTAACCTTATCCCTTCTATGATATGCATTCACTAATCTATTTTGCTAGAAACATGGTTAAGATAGTGATGATTACTTGTCATGTACCTCTCAATGGTGATGTCGAGAGGTTCACAGGCTCCTTTCCTCCATTTAGCCATCTCTTTTAATATTTTTGAAAATTTTGCATAGCTCTAAACTTTTTTGTAGAATATTTTGACCATGTCTATTCATCTCTAAATGGATCTTGGATGTAAGGATTTATACCAAGTCTCTACTACAAGGAAACAACTACAACTTCTTTTACACTCATAATCCCTTATAAATATCAAGAATTATCAAAGGCTTGCATATGAAGCTAGGGATAATCACTAGTATACCTCTATATGTTGGTACATCAATGATGTTGGTTCATTTGATTCTTCTACCATGAACATTCTTCCTTAGAATATATACAACTTCAATTAACTCATGATAATCATCCCAATCAAACAAAGGGGTATCATCAATACAACCATAATGTCCAAATAAATATAAGTGCTAGAAATTGGAAATGAGATTATCATTTTAAGTTTGAACTACATCTTGGTTAACAACATCCAATCATGAGCCTTCATGATAGAATGATCCTTTACCTTTCTTATCTGCTTTCGGTTCTTGCTCTCCCTCTAAATGATTAGATGGAAAGCTATGGTTGGCCTCTTTAATTGTCATTTGATGCTAAATATCTTGCATGTACAAAGGCTCATATTCATTATACAAAGAATCATTAGCTTTGCACAATGCACATTTATCCTCTATCCCCATGTTGACCATAACATCTTTAAGATCATATGGTATAGCCATGATTGGATTTCTAAAGAATCATCTATGAATGTTTCTTCATCTTCCCTACTTATCTTGGTGATAAGGCAACACAACTAGTGAAAGGATCATATTCTTTGAATGTCTAAAGATGCTAAAATTCTATCTTTTTTTTTGGAGTCATTACAAAGATCTTTGATGGACTCTTACCACTATCTACCATCTTATTTATGTTCACAACCTACATACAACACTAAGAAACATACACTTATTTTGAATAAATGTTAAAATCAAGAATGTACAAGTATTTATAGAAAATTTAGCAATTCATTCCTTGACAACAATGATAATGATAAGAGTCTCACCAATTTTATACCAATGGAATCTATTATATAAATTGCAGTGTGTTCTGGTTGTAAGCTTTAAAGACAATGCTGAGTTAATTACTACGAACACTCATGTATATTATTAAATTCAAGAAATATAAAAGAGATTATGATACATATATTTTAAATAAAATTTGTGGTTCCATGGTGAGAGATAGAGAAATATTTATAATGTTATGTTTTATAATTTTTATGTATTTTAAAATTATAAGAAATAAAACAATAATAAACATATGTGCATTGCAATCCCTCTTGGAGATAGGTGCAATGTCCATGTTGTGACCTCTCTTGGAAATAGATGCAACACCACACATGAAATGCAATAAAAATGACTTTTAGTCATAACCTAAATGACCTAACATCATGTCATATAGTTATGATCTTCTTGGTCAAGCATGAATCATAACAATGTAAGAAAATAAGAATTGAAATAAATATATATTTTTATGATTTTTGTGTTTTATGATTTTTAATGTTTTAATGTTTAATGTATCAATGTTAGAATAAGGAAAACCCATAAAATTTATTCATCATACAAACACAAGACTCTACGTCAACCAAATGGTTTCTAGAAATGTAAGCAAGGTAGTGCTCTGATAGAGTCTAACCACACTTGTGAAAGAAACAACTTTAAACACACATAAAATAGGAAAGGAAATCAACCTACTTAAGGGAGGAAGAACTCTTCACATGAATCTAGACACCAAAAGTCAAATGGAAAATGTTAGAATAAATTTGTTGTGTATGAGAGGTCATTTCCAATATTTATATTTTTTGCATGGAAACTAAAGAGGTTCATCAATGCTTAGCCATCAATGGAGGCCCATCAACGTAATCCAAACTGAACCTAGGTGCACACAAGATGGAGTTAGGAAAACCAAGCCTATCAAGAGGATGCATTAGTACCCCTATAATAACACAAGAGATGCATTGATGTAGGTTAGTCAGAACATCCCTCCTCCAAAATTGCACTTAGTACTTTTGATTTCAAGTATAAGCCAAAACCCAAGGAAGCATGCTGGAAGGATACTAGGACATCTGAATAAAGCCAAAATCATTTTAGAGAGCTTGGAATTATGCATAAAACCTTGGGATGTGGCCCAGGGGGCAATGGTGCATCTTAAAACAAAAAGAACCTTTATCAAACATACCAGAATATAAACACATGGCACATGAAAGAATTCTTAAATTTAGGGCTATAATCAACTTATAAAATACCACTAGAGGACTCATTATTAAGATATGATAGACAATGATCAAATATAAGTTGAATATAATAGAAGTGATAATCACCGAGATGGTTGTAGAGATGATAGACATGAATCTATAGAAGGGTGCTATCACGAAAAAAGCATAATAGGAAAGCTCAAGGAAGACATGATAATGATAGGGACAATGAAGTCCATGATAATTATGATGAACTGTTACCTATGATAAGAAGCATGATAAATATCATAGAGGTACTTTACATTCCTACTAGGCATCAAAGGAACAACTTGATCAAATGGTTGAACATGAACAAAATTGCTAAATTTTAGGGGGACTACATTGTAGACCCATAGGATTACTTGTAAGTCTTCCATGATGGTTGTACCTTATAGAACATCAAAAATAAGTGGAAGAAGCTAAATTTCTTTCCAAAGGATACTTATAAAAGAAGTAGAAAGTTGGTATTAGTTCTTAGAACTAGAATCAATTATAAGATGGAGTAAAACATTGAAGTTATTTAATGATTAGTACCAAAGAAACTTCTATATGTTTAATTTGAGAAAGAAAATCTAAAGAAAAAATTAAGGGAATTATGGATTTCTTAATGTAACCCTTACTTTATATATGTCTAGGTCCTAGCTTCTTTTAAAGAGAATACTTGCACCACATCATAGATATGTTAGGAATTAAAAAATGAAAACTACTAGGGTCTACACCCAAAGGAGATTGTAAAGATGAAAAAAGAAGAATGGAAACTAAAGAAGAGAAAGAGTGCAAAAAAGTATAATATAAACCTCTCAATTCATAAGAAGGAGGTACATCTTTATGAGCTTGATGAAAGAGCATCATTGGAGGAGGTAGTACAAAGAAAAACCTTGTCAATTAGAAAATATTTTACCAAAATTTTAACTGAGGTTGATAAGATGTAGGACTTCATAGATGAAAAGTTATAAACAACACTTTAAATCATGGAGGAGAAAGTAGAGTAAGGGAGAACCAAGAACAAAGATAGAATAAAGAAGAAAAATGTAGGTAAGATCTAATATCAGTACAAAGGAGAATAGGTTGTAGTTGAAGAGGTTATAGACTCTAAATTTGATGATGATGATTATGACATTTATCAATCTAGGTAGCCAAATGGTTAGCCCCTAGTTATGTCACATATTTAGGATTCTAGGACCTATTCCTTAAATCCAAAGTTTATCAAGAGGTAGATACCTAAAGGATTGCCTTATCCTCTAGGTAACTGTGGGTAGTCCTATAATTAGTAATAGTATTGCCTAAGTGAAGCTCCACCTTAACCTTAAGAGTATTATCAATATTAGCAAAAGGCACAATCAATATTTTTATATGTAACTTGATCCATATAAATACTATGTCTAATAACCTATATCTCCTATTGGCTCTGCTACACGTGTTACTACTTACCATCATTATCCTTTGATGTACCATAGGCCTATCATTCCACTTGTTGAATCATTATCCACCTATACTACTCATTCTTTGTAACATTCTTAATCTCATGTCTTGAATTATTTATTATTTACTTAACCAATTCAAGAATAAATTCCTCCACAACTTCAACAATAGATACTAGATCAATGAACTTGGAAGTGGATGGCAACTTAAGTGGTTTTAAGTACAAGCTCAAAAATAGTCTTTCATCAAGACAACTAGTTCATCAAAATCTTCATAGATATCCATAGTTGCAAATCCCATGCAAGCAACCTCCCAAATAACATTTGAGAAACCTTTAATCTAAAGTATTTCAAATGTAGAGATTTTCATGCTTATGCATGCTATTACAAATTGGACAAAGATAGGACATCTTCCCAAAAAAAATGAATAGATCCAAGAAACCCCTTGATTTATTCTCAAATCATAAGAAATACAACATGCAAAGTTCTACCAAACTTAAGTTTTGGAGTCAATTTGATCTCTCAAGAAATGTATAAGGAATTAAACTATCATGACTATAGAAATGTAATTATAGTATAGGTATACCCCAATATATATAGTTCATGTTGAACTTTATAACTCACCATTACCCATTGAAATTAATCTATAACTTGAAGCTTTTAAGTTAAGAGTCTTATCACTAGGCTAATGCCTCATTATGACCATCATTAGTTATTGGTTATATCCTACTAATTTCCTAGTGATTCATGTAGATAACTATAAGGAAGACTTTTCCATCATCATGGAAAGAGTTTGGCTAAGCACGACTAATGCTAAGCTAAGAATCAAAGATCTATCCTTGAAGTTTTCAAAGAGAATGAGCATGGAACAATAGAGAAGAGAGTTCTATGTATTACAAACAATGACATAAGATGAAACTACATGTAAAAAATCTAGGCTAGCAGAAGTAGGGCTATTACAACATGTTTATTAAGTGCCAAACTAGTAAATGTACAAAGATGCCTATATGTAACAACTAAAAGCAAGATGATACCTAGTGGTTGACCTTAAAAGAAATTTGTAATTCTAAAATATGAATGAAATAAGAATAGACCGTCACAAGTGTCTACATTAACTAAATGAATATAATGAAGTGGCTCAAAAACCAACTCTTTCATGCAAACGACCAATAAGAAGTGAACATGCATTAGGAAGAGCTAGAGATTCTAGAAATTTTTGAAGTTAAGCCTCTTTGAACTTAAGTGCATATTTTTTAAAAATAAAAAACTAGTAATTGTAAATACCTAGCTTAGATAAGAATAGAGGTAGAAGCTACTAAAGATGGTAAAAAAATGGATAATATCCTTTTCTTGTTCATATGATGAAATAACATGTATTGATCCATGTATATGCTAACACAAAATCTATAGAGATCCTACCATCAAACCTAAAAGATAGTCACAAAGAAGGTAGAATTCCAAACTTAAATAAATCATCAAGAAGAAGATAGAAAAGCTCCTGAAAGATGGATTCATCTACCCTATTGCTAATACTATGTGGGTAACCTCACTCACTATTGTGCTAAAGAAAGAAGAACAATGGAGGATCTATATAGATTTTTTACTATTGAACATGGTCACATTTAAGAATCACTTTCCATTGCCATTTGTGGACCAAGTATTGGACACTATTATAAGTCACTAATATTATAGTTTTTTTAGATGGCTATAGTGATTATAATAAAATCCAAATAGTCCTAGAAGACTAGGCCAAGAAAACATTTATAAATTCTTTAGGAACGTTTGTATATAAACTGATTTTATTTGTCCTTTGTAATGTACTTGCAACCTTCTAACATCTTATCCTTAGCAGTTTTTAGGAGCATATCGATAATGATATTAAAATAACTTTCTACTTATGAGTATGATTTTGAGTAGAAATTGGAATATCTAGAGTAAGTGTTAAAACAATAGAAATTGGACTTTTTAGAGTGTTAAAATAATATGCTGGAACAAATCTCAAGTTCAATTGGCAAAAAATCCATTTGGTGGTCAAAGAAGGCATAGTTTTGGATTACCAAATTTTAGAAAAAGGAATAGATGTGGATTCAGAGAGGATAAGGATGATCCAAGAAATAACATAGGTCTTAAACTATAAAAGATGTTAGGTCATGTCTTAGACCTATAAGTTACTATCATAAATTTATTCATAATTTCTCTAAAATCTCAAAGCCACTAGTGGAGCTAATAAAGAAACTGGTGTTGACCTTTTGATATGTAAAAACCATAGAAATTGGAGAAGTTAGAAAATGTGCTTGTTGGATCTTGTAGGACTAGGAAAGGACTAAGAAAAGAACAAGAAAAAAGAATAATGGGATCAAGATGAAGAACATGTTGAAACCAAGACAAATGTTGAGTTGTCAAACTAAAGTGACAAAAGATCTCAATAGACAATGCAAGGTCTTGGAAGATGTCATAGGGATGCATGATGTCTAGATATCAAAAGAAGGGGCTTCAATATCTACCAAGACGTCCCAACAAATCAACAAATGTCATAGTAGCAAGACATCTTAAAAAATTAGCAAACATCCCAACTATAGTTGAAACATCTAAGTTAAGATGTCTCATGTGAGATGTCCTAGCTTCAATTGAGAAGTCTCACCCAAGATTTCTCCATTTCAATAAGAAGTCCCACTTGCAAGCACATGAAAGTTGGCAAGATAGCTCAAGCTAATGTGAGATGTTCTAGGTTATCAAATGTAACTGTTGTATGAACTCCAAAAAAACTAGAAAAGTAGATGATATCCTTTTAATTTGTCCAAGAAATGCTTACATGAATTGACCATCATTGTTTATATCTTGTATAATATTGTTGTACCTTAGTTCTACATCTTTTACAAATTGCGTATTATAATTTGAGAGCTTCGAAGCAAGGAATTTGTAGTCATAGTACATTCTCTCCTTAATCTTTTCTTTTCCTTTTCTTTTGAATGGACATGCAAGATTGGGTGTGTTTCTGAGTGAAAACACATTGAGCTAAGCTCAAGGTGTTGCAAAGTTTATGGAATCCTTGAAACCATATTTTGAGCTTGTTGGAACCTTGTAGGGTTAGGTGTGTTTCTGTGTGAAAACATCCCTTATAGAGCTCAAACTTTATAAAGGTTGTGTTGTCCTTGAAACCATGTTTTTTAAGGAAAAAGTTTAGAGGTGTGTAAAGATTCTTCCCTTAAAGTGTGGATATATCCAAGTTGGGGAACCACATGCATCTATGTGTAGTTTTTGGTTACAAATTAGAGGAACTTATTCAACCCTACCTTCTAAGTTCTCAGTCTTTAAGTCATATTGGATCTTGGTATCCTTGGTTTTAAGCATACCAACTCAGGAGTGAACTATGGAAGAAGCCTTTTTGCCAACCCACTAATGTTCGATAGCATAATATACAGTAAAGGTAAGATAAGAGGTAACTTATTTGAAAATTTTGATCATGATAACTCTTCTATGGAATGCTAGATATGTGGTCAAATAAGCCATATGGCCTCCAAATGCCCTTGTACTTGCTAGTTATAAAAGAATGAATTTAGCATGAAAATGAGAAGCACTCTAAAAAGGGAATCCTTGCTCAAGTTACTCTCACAACTATAAAAAGGAGCATCTGGTACATTAATAGCAAATGTTCTAGGCATATGATTGGTAAAAAATATTAGTTTATAAAATATTCAGAACAAAACTATGGAACATTCATCTTTGAAGATAACATGAAAGTACAAATTAAAGGTATTGACATCACTGGAGTCATTATAGAAAGAAAAAGAAAAGCAAATATCTATACTACTCTTTTTGGTGATAACTCTAACCTTGCATTCTTGTACTTGATGAGAAATATAGGTGATGTTCATATTTGACATAGAAATTTTGGCCATATTAACAAAGACATTCTTAAAATCCTTTTCTCTAAGGACATGGTTTGAGGACCACTCAAACTCAATCACTCTTTCTTAAACACTTGTAAATCTTGTCAAAAAGAAAAATAAACATGGGTAAGGTTTGGTAAGAAGAATTGTAGATACACCTTTCTTCCTTTATATTTTCTTCACATGGACTTGGTTGATCCCTCTCAAACTCTTAGTTTGGGAAACAAAAGATATTATTTAACTATTATTGATGATTACTCTCATTTTACTTGGGTTTCTTTCTAATATCACAAAGATGAAATTTTTGAGCATTTCATGAGAATTTGTAATCAGATATAGAATGAGAAAGGGTATGCTATTAAATGGGGGAGAATTTCAAAATGCCAAAGTTGAGAAATACTATTAGGTAAATGGGATTCTACGTCAATTTTTCACTTCTAGGACTCCTCAAAAAAATGAGGTTGTAGAAAGGAAGAACAAGATTCTAAATGAGATGGGCAAAATCATTTTAATATATCACTTTTGGGCTGAAGTTATTAACATAGCATGCTACATCTCCAATAGAGTTCTATTAAGAATATTTACTACTAAAACTCCTTATGAATTGTGGATTGGTAGAAAGCCATTAGTTGGTTACTTTTATGTCTTTGGTTCAAAATGTTATATTCTTAATGATAAAAATTCCCTAAGGAAATTTGATCCCAAAATCGATGAGGGAATTTTCTTAGGATAGTCAATAATTAGTAGAGCATACAGGGTGTTCAACAAGAGAACCAACATATTGAAGGAAACTACAAATGTAAAAATAGATTATGGTGATGGTTCAACTTCATGTACTAATGATGAAGAAGCTTTTGCTCAAAATATTTGTAATTCTTTCCCTACATAAACTAATAAAGATTCCAAAAATGAAAGTGAGCATGAGGATATGTCTCTAACTCAGCCCAAAATGGTTAGATTACAAATATAAAATTCCCTTAATAATATCAATGGACAAGTAGAAGAGGGAATCAGAACTAGGAGTCAAACAAAACAAATATGCACCTATGCTACCTATCTTTCATAAATTCAGCCTAAAAACATTAGAGAGAAATAAATAGATAAAGGATGGATTTTAGTCATGTAAGAAGAGCTAAATCAATTTATTATAAATGAAGTATGGGAATTAACTCCTATACCCAATTAAAAGAAAATTATTAGAATGAAATGGGTTTTTAGGAGCAAGATAGTTGCACATGGAAATATCATACAAATTAAAGCTAGAATGGTTTCCAAAGGACACAATCAATAATAGGTCATAGAATTTGATGAAACATTTAATCCTATGACCAAACGTAAGTTAATATGACTTCTTATAGCCTATGCAAGCATCCAAGATATCAGGTTATCTCAAATGGATGTCAAAAGTGCATTTTTGAATGACATAATTCAAGAGGAAGTATATGTTGAGGAACTTCAATGATTTGTACATTCTATACATCAAGACTATGTTTTCAAATTGAAAAAGGCTCTCTATGGGCTCAAGCATGCCCCTAGAGCTTAGTATGATAGACTTTCTCAACATCTTATACCTAATGGCTATGAAAGAGGTAGGGCTAATGTTATTTTGTTTCTTAATAAAGAAGGTAATGATTTAATTATTGTCTAAATTTATGTTGATGATGTTATATTTGGAGCTACCAATAAGACTTTATGTAAGAATTTTTCAAATCTTATGCAAATAGAATTTGAAATGAGCATGATGGAAGAACTTAACAATTTCCTTGGATTTCAAATTAGCCAAGCTAAAGATGGAACCTTTATTTTTCAAACTAAATACATCAAAGATTTAACTTGGCTAATGTGAAAGAAAAGATAACTATTATGGTTACACGCTTCAAGCTTATCAAGGATGAATAAGGAAAGTGTGTCGATCTCAAGATCTATAGAGGTATGACTGGTAGCTTGCTATACTTAACTACTAGCAAACCTAATATTGCTCTAAGTATTGGGTACCAAGCTAATCCCAAAGAATATTATTTAAAGATCGTCAAACAAATTTCTCATTATCTAAAAGGTACTACTGATTGGGAACTTTGGTATCCAAAGGAATCCACACTTGATCTTTATGGGTATTGTGATGTAGATTGGGTAGGATGTACAGATGGTCATTAGAGCATAAGTGGAACTATTTCTTTCTAGGAAGAAGACTTCTCTATTGGGAAACTAAGAAACAAATCTCTATAGCACTTTCTATGATTGAAGTAGAATATATTTTAGCTAGAAGTTGTTGTGCCAAAATTTTATGGATGAAAGAAGCACTCGAGGATCTAGAGATCAAATTAGATTATACACTTATTTTTTGTGACAATAATAGTGCTATCAATATGAATAAAAATCCTATTCAACATCCTTGTGCTAAGCATATTGAATTTCAACATTACTTTATAAAAGAACATACTCAACATAGCCACATAAAGTTAGAAAGTTAGAATATATTAGGATAGATTGTCAACTTGCTCATGTCTTCATTAAGCCTCTTAAAGAACAATGATTTATTTCTCTTTGTAAGGACATGGGGATATGGCCCTGCCCTATTAAGTAAAAAGCACATTGTTTTCTCTTTCAAATAATATATATATGACACAAAGAAAAGAGCTCATATTTAGGGGGATTTTCACTTAGAAAATTCTTTTTGATGATGCCCAAAAGTAAGAGATCATTGACCTTTTGGTATATCAAAATCTTGTGGGATCTTACAAGACTAGAAAAGTACTAAAATAAGAGTAAGGCAAAAGGATAGTGGGATTAAGAAAAAGAGCATGTTGAGGCCAAGACGAGAAATAAGTTGTCAAACTAAAGTCATAAAGTCTCAATAGAGAATGCAAGTACTTAGAAGATGTCATAGGGATGCATGATATCTAGAAGTCAAAATAAGTAGTTTCAATATCTATGAAGGTGTCCTAGAAAATTAGTAGATATCCTAGTAGCAATTATCAATCTAAGAAAGATATCTCAAAAAATCAAAAGATGATCCAACTATAGCTAAAATTTCTCAATTAAGATGTCTCATGTAAAACATCCTAGTTTCAAGTAAGATGTATCATCCAAGACATATCCATTGTAGTGAGATGTCCCACCTACAAGCACCTGAAAGTCAACAAGATGTCTCAAGCTTATGTGAGACATTCTAGCTTGCCATTTGTAGCCATTGTATGAACTCCAATGGTCATAAAGGTATAATAAAATCTATAAAAGTAGATGATATCCTTTTGATTTGTGCAAGCATTGCTCAAATGAATTGATCATCATTGTTTATATTTTCTGTAACATTATTGTACCTTAATTCTACATCTTTTGCAAATTATGTATTGTAATTTGAAATCTTCAAATAAAGAAATATGTAGTCATGATACATTCTCTACTTGATCTTTTATTTTCTTTCTTTTGAATGAACTTTTGGGATTAGGTGTGTTTTTGAGTAAAAACACCCTGAATGAAGCTTAAGTTGTTGTAAAATTTGTGGGATCCTTGAACCCATACTTTGAACATGTTGGGACCTTGTGGGGTTGGATGTATTTCTATGTGAAAACATCTCTTGCAGAGCTCAAACATTATAAATGTTGTAATATCCTTGAAATCATATTTTCGAAAGAATAAAATCCAAAGGTATGCATGGATTCTACCCTTTGAGTGTGGATGTATCCAATTTGGAGAACCATGTACATTTGTGTGTATTTTTGAATTGCAAATTGATGAAATTATTCAACCCTCCCTTCTAAGTTCTTTTTCTTCAAATGCATCATTTGAGTGGACCAAGGAATGCAATCACACATTTGCACTTCTAAGGTAGAAACTTGTAGAAACTCCATTTTTACAAGCTCTTGTTTGGTCTAAGTCATTTCACATCATGACTAATGCCAAAAACTTTGAATTGAAGATAGTTCTTATAGAATTGGATGATTAAAAATCTTTCTACTACATCCATTATCCAAGTACAAGTATTATAAGTGCATAGCTAAACTACATTAGAATAGAGAAAAACCTAATGATTGTGGTATATGCATTAGAGAAGTTTAGGAACTATGTGCTTGGATATCTAGTTTTTATACACATAGATCACATTGTAACAAAATTTCTTATGAAAAAACTAGTGGTTAGCCCTCAAACATACAATGGCTAGTGATTTTATAAGAGTTTGAACTTACAATGATTAATAGAAAGGGAACCAAGAATGTTGTGGTTGATTAGTCTCAATTATGATGGGATAATAAGATTGATGAAGAGTCACTTTTCAATTAGTTTCCTAATGAGATACTTTTTTCAAAGGAAATAATGATAATAACAAATGAATCCAAATCATGATACATAGACTTCCTCTCATATTTACTCATGCAAGAGGTCCCTACTAAATGAGATGGGAAGAAAAATCAAGATTTCCTTAACTAGGTTAGGTACTACATAGAAAAAGAAGAAAACCCCTATAAAACTCTATATGGATGACCTAGTACAATGGTGTATAATTAATAAATATGAAATCAAAATTCTCCAAGATACTCACAAAATAACTTTATGAAAGTCACTCACTATGTAGAAAAAATAACAACCATTAAATTCTCATGACATGATGTACATCACTTTGCTAACTCTTTTGAGTGATGTCAACAAGATGGTGGAATGACTACTAGGTTAGAGGATCCACATCAGTGGATCCAACTATTAGAACCCTTATATCTCTAAGGAATTAATTTCATAGATTCCATCACACCAATGTCAAATGAGAAATTCTACATCATAGTTGTAGTGGACTATTATACCAAATGAGTATAGGTTACAAAAAAACTATAAATCCATGACCAAAATTAAGTTTTTTCAACAAAATGTGCTAAAATTGATTGGTGTGCTTAAGACACTTATTTCTATTATTGAAACTCATTTTACAAGTGCTAATTTTAAGAAATTAATTAGATACTTAGGGATGAAAATAAACTAATAACACTCTATGACCCCTAAGAAAATGATCAAGCCCAGGTAATAAATAGGAAAATCACATAAATCCTTTCTAGGACCATTACTAGATATAGGAGAGATTGTAGCACAAAAGCCAATTAGACCTTATGGACCTACTTCTCCACTTTTAAACTTTGTATAGGCTACTTCCCCTATAAGTTAGTGTATAGTAAGCTACTAAGACTTTCCATCTAAGCAAAGGTATGTACACTTAACATAGTCTATCAGCTTGATCTTAACATTAATATAGCATAAAAAAATTTCATGTGAAGCTCAACATGTTGGATAAAAATAAATTAGTTCTTATGAAGAATGAAGTGCACAAGGCATATACTAAACAATGTCATGATGTTAGGATATGATAAGTAGACTTTCAACTAAGAGATAAGGTCCTTTACTATAATTTCTCATATGTACCTCAACAACAAAATTTCAAATGTTTTGGGAAGAACTCTACATTATTCATTGTACTTTCTATTCAAATTCCATGAAAATTTTCCATCATGATTGTCCAAATAAGCTAATTTTAAGTACCATGTAATAAGTTAAATCGTTTAAGAATTTTCCTATAGCTAGAAACTCTAATGATAGCTCAACCAATGGTCAACTTGACTCTATTTTTCATACCTCCATCTTGCAACTTAGTCATTAGGAAGATGTTCATCCATTTTGATATTTTGTAAGGACTTGTTTTTCATATTTTTTGCTTCATAATTTCTTTTCATTTTCTTGTTTCTTGTAATTTTTTAATTTTTATTATAATTTTTTCCTTTTTCTTGGAGTCATTTTATATTTCAAACTTTCTATTTTCATTTTTCATTTTGCATTAATTAGAATTTCCATTAAGGATAAGCCAACTTTATTGTTTGGATAGTGTCCTATGATATCAAGATGATTGGATAAGTAGTTGTGTAAAGTAGTGAGATCATGTCATTCATTCCTCTAGTTCCCATAAATATGATACATTCATCATGAAAGAATTATGCTTCTTCCTACATCAAAACTAAAATTAAGTCATGATCTTTATGCTTTGAGGAAAGGGGGAATAATCAAGAGGAAATTAAAAAGGATGTGACATTAAGAAGATTTGCTAATTATTTGCACTTTCTCTATGGGTCTTACTACTTATATGTTTCTATCATTACTCATGTTTTAATTTTTATGGAAGCATGTTTTAAATAAGTGTTGTCTTCCCATGTTACTGAAAAGACATGTTACCCATGCCTAAAAGTAATCCTCTAGTAAAAAAAGCATAATCACTAATTACTTAATTCACAAACAAAAAATGATTCTTAAGGTATCACTTCAAAGACATGTTACCCATGCTTGAAGGTAGGTTACTTCCATGAATCCTAAAGGTCTCTTGGAGTAGCCTTATTATGTGAGTCAAAAGACTAGTTATCCATGCCTAAAGGTACTCCTATGATGATATTAGAATTCTCTATGGGGCTAGATAGACATTCGACCCATGCCTAAAGGTACCCCTCTAATTGATGAGCAAGCTTCCTCATATTTCAATGTTTAAGTAATTAATTAATCAAAATTACTTTCTTATTTTCTTTTCTTAAGAGTAATGTTTTCATGTATTTTTGGTAGTCCTATGATTGTAAGTTTAGGATAACATAATGTGATGTCACTAGTAAAGGTATGCACTTGATTCAAAACTTGGAAAAATAGGTATGATGATCATTTTAATTATATTTGACATAAAGACCTACTATAGACATGGTAAAGCATCTCACATTCCTATCTTTATAGTCCCTTATTATTCCATCGTTTATCTTATTGGTATAAGTAGCTTTTTGTCTACTGGTCTTATTTAGTATAGTGTAGGATTTCAAAGATAGTAGTTGTCTTAGTATGGCATATAGACTTATCAATATTTAATCTCTAATATGCCCATAAACATTTTTGTGAGATGGTTATACAAGGACATAAATGATTGAAACCTACTTTGCAGAGGACCCACTTCTATAATTTTTGGATAACTTTCCCATACATGACCCTCACATGCTCAAAACATTAAGTTGCAACTCCAAAGTAATATGCATCCTCATTTATAGTTCATCTTCACATCAACCTCTCATGTCACAATCACTATTCATAATTTCTATATTCTGTAACCTTATAAACTTCAAATGAATCTTTGTTATACTATTCTCATATTTAAGCCCTTCTTATGGCTTTCATTAAACCTCTTATTCACTTCAAAATTCACAAAAATTGGGCTAAAATCAAAGAAATTTTTTTGACTCTAGCAATATCGACATATAATCCTTATATATATGTGCAATAACTTAGCCAATGTTTTCCAGTTGTGCTCAAAAAAGAAGGGAGTTTTTGTCATTTTGAAAGCCTAGAGCTTTCTCAAAGTAGTATCTAGTGATCCATGAACTTGATTTTAGATATTTTAGATCTTGTGAGCTCTCAGAGTTAAGATCTTTGTTGTGGGAGTACTAAATCATAATTTTAAATATCATTAACATTCCACATTCTAAGTGATAAATGTAGTGAAACATGATAAAGAATTTGAAAAATTAACACTTAGCTATTTTAGCACCTTGAACTCATAGACTGTGATACCTAGGAGTGATAACACTACATTTTTTGAAACATAAGTAACCTAAGGATGATCAAAGGCACCAATGCCTACATTAAAGCAATTACAGGATAATTAATGACCATCAATGCGATTGTAGATGGTGTCAAAATAGGGTTCATGAGTGGTAAGACCTTTGTGAAGGAGGAAAAAACATCGAAGCAATGTGCAAAGACAACAAGAAGAGTAACCACAACAACCAAAGAAATTTGCTAAGGAAACACATGTAGTTGGACCTCTCTAGAAGAAATCAAACATGAATTCTATTTACTAGATTCCTACTACTAAAGTGGGGTGGTCTAGATAATATGAAGTGCCTAAACGAATGCCAAACTTGGAGGTCACTTTTATGAAAGCCTAGATAGAAAATATGCTAACTTTTTTCTTGTTAGCATATTTAACATTGATGTTAATTAGGTTTCGGTCATTTGGAGACACATATTTAGTTGGACTTGAAGATATTTCCTTTTTATAGGGTCTAGATATGTTTTCTTTTTTATTTTATATTTTAATTATTCGGTCTCATTGTTTATCATCTTCTTTTGGTATATAGTCAAAGTATAAGAAGTTGTTTTCTACATGCTGTGTTTGATTCATTTTCTTAGGATTATAACTAATAAATGGGCTGGAAATTTCCATGCATATTTTAAATAGTTTGGTATTCTCATTTTCTAGCCACTATTATGTAGACATAGTTTTGCATACACACATGTTTCTTAAGTTTGTTGTGGATTGGTATAGTAATCATGTTAATACTTTGAAAGTTTGGACCACAATCACATCCTTTATTATTATTATTAATGCATGGAATTTTTTGTCTCTCCATAATGATAGGTTCATCTTTTATGTTTTGCATTAGAGTGATAACGTGTTGGCTTTTCTGTAGGATTAGGAGCCAGTTTTTATGAGGAAAGACATTGCACTAGATTGTCCTTATGCTAGTTTTGATGAGCTAGTAGGTCTTCTAGTTCTATTTACATGTATGGGAACTATCCTAAAGAAAGGGCATTTCCAAGACTTTTGTTGAGGACTACCAGTAATATTATCCTTCTGTATGTTCATAGCACAAGTTGCATTCCTTTGTTGAGGTTGTGATGCTTATCCTTCTAGAATTATTGGTGGTGACATATGTTGGAGGGAAGTATGAAAGTATTAAGGATGTGACAGATGATGAGAGCTATAAGAAGGTGATCCCATAGGTGATGTATAGGTATATGGTATTCAAGAGGATAGTAGTAGTATGTTGAGGTATGGGAAGTAGAAACATTCAAAGAAATATGTTGCTAAACATAGTATCCATAAGGGTCTAACTAGTGATAGGAATATTGTTGGTTTGTTAATGACATCCCCCACAATTGTGGGTCTTTCCACTATGGTTAATAGTATTATTAAGGTTGATAAGAAGTATCACTAGGATAGTACTATTTGTTATAGGACTTTCTACAATTACCTTTATGGGTAAGGTAATCTCCTAGGCATTTTATTTTCTATGAACTTGGAATTCAAAGCAAAAGCCCTAGACTCTTGTAGATGTAACATAACTGGGCAATAGCCCTTTGGATGTTCATATTGGTAGATGTCACATTCATCTTCTTCCTCTATATTTGAGTCTGTAACCTCTTCTACAACGGTTTTTTTCCCTTTTTGCCGATAAGTGTCCTTGCCTATTTCCTTGTCCTTTTTCCTCTTATTGTCTTAATTACTTGACCCTACTTGCTTTACTTTCTCCTCTTTAATTTCCAAATTTTTTGTAACCTTTTCTTCCATCAATTCCCACATCTTATCTATCCTTGCTTCAATCTTAGCCATGGACTTTTGTATTTGTAAGGTTTTTAGTGAAATCTACTTATTGAGAGCTACCTCTTTTTCCTAATCATAAATATGGACATCCTTATTGTGAAGAGTTGGGTCTAAGTTATATTCCTCTACATTCTCCCTTTTAAATAGCTCTTCTTCTTCTTTTGCCATATGTATAGCTTGCCAAAGATTATGAAGGAAAACTTGTTGATCTCAAGTTTTATAGAGGTATGATAGGTAGCCTACTATATTTAACTACTAGTATGCCAGATATAGCACTAAATATAAGAATTTGTGTAAGATATCATGCAAATTCCAAAGAATCTCATCTAAAAGCTGTTAAACACATTTTTCATTATTTAAAAGGTACTACTAATTGAAACTTTGATATCCAAAGGATTCCCCACTTGATCTTGCTAGTTATTGTAATGCAGATCGGGAAGTTTGTTCAAATGATCATTGAAGCACTAGTGGAAATTACTTTTTCCTAGGAAATAGTCTTGTCTCTTGAACAACAAAAAAGCAAACATCCACAACACTCTTCATAGCCAAAGAAGAGTATATTTCAACTGGAAGTTTTTGTGTATAAATTTTATGAATGAAAGAAACTCTTAAAGATTTAGGGATTAAACCCCAATCTACACCAATCTATTGTGACAATAACAGCATCATCAACATGATAAGGAATCCTATCCAACATTGTCATACTAAACACATTGAAATTCATCATCATTTTATATGAGAAGATACTCAATTTGGACATGTAAAGCTAGAATTCATTAGAACATAAAATCAACTTACAAATGCTTTCACCAAGCCTCTCGATGAACAACGACTCATTGTCCTCTATAAATTCATGAGGATAGGACCTTGTCCTAACAAGTTTTGGACATCGCTAAAAAGAGGGAGATTGTTGACCTTTTGATATATCAAAACCTTAAGGAAAATGGAGAATGTAGAATATATGTGTGATTGTGATCTTGCAGGATCATTAGATAATTAATCATAAAAGAACTTTAAATGGAGATCTGAAACTTCTAAAATAAGATCTACAGTGAGATGTCAAAATTGGACTACATGAGAGCACAAATGGAAATGAAGTCTACAAAAAAAATTAAAATGCTCTAAGGATTGTCAAGAATCCCAAGGATCATAAAAATGATCCATATCTCAAAGTGTCTTTGGAAAGTAAACGTCTTTCAGAAATAGTAGACATCTATCTTTCATAGTAAACATCTACAAGAAGACATCTCATAGTAGATGTCTACACTCTTAGGTAAACGTCTCTCCTGCAAACATCTACACTAACCATTTAATAGTTGTTGCATGAATTCCAAGGAGTTTTTGGAAACTCCAAGACTATAAGACAATGTAAAAATCTTGGAAATTATGTAAGCACTATTCACACTAAGATTTATCATTGGCTATTCTAATTAATTTTGTTTTTTCTCTTCATTGTAAGATCATTTTTTGTTATGATTGTACTGAGCTTCAAGTACAAGGATCTATAAATTCAGTTACATTCTTCCCTTGTTCTTTTCTTTCTTTCTTGTAGCCTTATGGGGTTGATGTGCTTCTTATGAGAAGACATCTTGGTAAAGCTTGTTGGGATCTTGCAAGATTGAGTGGTTTTGTAGCATCAAAACACTCCAATGCAAAGCTAAATTTTGTAAAGATTATGGGATCCTCTATATCACATTTTTAAGCTTGTTAAGACCTTGCAGGGTTGAGTGGTTTTGTGGCAATGAAATACTTTGGAATGAAGCTCAAAGCTTATACAAGGTGTGGTGCCCTTCAAACTACTTTTTGAGGGAACAAATTTTAGAGGTATGCATGGATTCTACCCTCTGAGTGTGAATGTACCCAGGTTGGGGAACCATGTAAAATTTGTGTGTGTTTTGGTGGCTGTAGCATTTTAATTAGGGGACTTATTTAACCCCCCCTTCTAAGTTTTTGATCCACAACACTTCCTTGGTTCTTTGGGCAGTCCTAGCCCCTCATCCTATGTGGTTACCCCTTCATGAGATTGGTTGCTATGCAGGTTTGTTATCTATGCTTAAAGGGTGTTCATCGACAAGGAAAATAGCTCATTCTATCTCTTCAACAAGGCAAATAAAACTGGATAAGAACACAAGAAGAGCTCTAATAGATAGACATATAATAACTATACTAGATAGATTTAGTGGCAATTATTTAGAATGATATAAAGCTATATAGCTATGGGCTACATAGCTACATCAATAATCTACTATCAAGACCTCTACATTGATGATGTGTAGAGTAGTATGATGACAAAATTAGGAACATCATGACAATAAAATTATGTATTATTTTTTAAATATTTTTCAAATAATTTATAATTAAATTTTATTAAATTTAATAACTTATAATGATGTGAGTTACCTAGTATCAAATCATCATCTAGTAAATGCAAGATGTAAGAGGAACCATGTCTTGTAGTTTCTAAAATTTAGGACATGGGTCATCTTTAATTTCAAAAAAAAAACATTTGGAAAAATAAAATTCAATCAAGGGGTTATGACATGACATCATGAGAGAGCACATGATTTTTTCTAACCATTATATCACTATTCATAAGTATGGGGTTGAATAGAAGAGATGTTGTGTGAACAACATGATACTTTGCAAGACTAGTTCGAGCAAGGTTCTCATGATATGACTCACCATGATAGTACATGACAAGTTTCACATAGGGTGTAGGCAAGGGATGCATAGAGTAAGTCTACCCATCCTACTTTCTTTTTCTTTCCTTTTAGCATTATGTCAACTCATATACTCTAGTTTATTACTTCTAGTAGCTCTAAAACTAATAAAAAATAATGCACACCTAAAAAATATATTTTAATAAAATCTATATTGATTTAGTGTGATGTGGGTATACTAATGGACTTATAGGGGATCGGTCTAGATAAATCCAAATATTATTTTACCTTTATCCTTCCCCACTATAGGTAGGGAATCATGAAACACCCAAGGACATAGGATTTTTCAAGGTGGGGGTAATGAAAGCTAGTTGGCTTAGCTTGGCTTTAACTTCAAGCTAAAGATAAGTTCTATTAACTTTTCTTATCATAGGATAAGGTTGGCTAGCATGAATCATGCTTCTAGCCCATTGAAAAGGCTAATCATCATGTTCTATCTTAGGAAGGGAGTGCTTCATTATGTGAATTAAGCCTCAATCTTTGAAGCAAGTTCAATTAGCTTCTCTTACTAAAGATGAATATACTAGATGATCATGCTTCTAGACCAATATAGAACATCCTTCTAGTTCTGAGGTTAAGCTCCACCTCTTTCTTTTAGGTATTGGTATCCTTCAATTCGAAATAAAAATAAAATGACCCACTAGACTTAAAAGAACAGCCAATGATAGAAATTTCCCCTTTGCCCCTTCCTCTTTGGATAATTTTGCTATCTGAACTTGTGCCTAGTCTATTTGTTAGAAATGTACACACTGAAGAAATAAACATATTGGGTTAGGGAGCAATGACAATTGACCTTGTTAGCATATCTCAAGTAAAGCTACCATCTTGTGTAGGTATCCAAGTAAAATGATACAACTGGGGGAGTTCTATTTAACTAACTAGGCAACCATACCATAACATAAGAAGTTAACATGAAGAACTAATAAATCATAAGAACTTGAATTCTTACCTTATGGCTATGATCATCATGGATTGGATTTATCAACCATTTAATTAATAAATCATCTTCCTCTCAAGCTACATTACTAGCAAATTTATACAGCTTTCCTATGAGAATGACAATGAGAAGTTTTAATTTGAATACTTTGGAACACTTAGTAATGATGTGCTAACCCTCCATCTAGGAGATAACCTTTACTAATCAATTCCCTATAGTATCATACTTTTCCCAAAATGCATCATCATCAGGTCAAGGTATCTAGAGAACTAGTCAATTAATAGAGACTATAGTAACCAAGATGAGAAGGATAACATGATAAGTAGGCTAAACTTACTTAACAAGCATCTAGTAGATGAATGACTTACCCTACTAAGAACTTCTAATAATGGAACTATACTCCATCATAGCTATGATCTCTTAAAGTCTCTGTCAATATCACATGAAGAGAAGAGCTTTAATGTTAGGTACTAAAATAAATACCTTAATCCAATTTCCTTCTGCATTGACTACAAGCTTTGTGATTAAGAAAAAAGACATAAATAGACCTAAAGCATAAAATAATTAAAAGATAATTCCACATAACACATTGATGAACAAGCTAATTTACCTTGGATTTGAGAGAGAACTAGAACTACTAAGCCTAATTCATTAGTACATCATTAACAATTACGTCATTAGTTCAGGTATAGGTCGATGCCTATTGCATCCATGCATGAATGTGGTAGAGGTTAGTGCTCTAGTTAGTACTCTATATGAAATGTTTTATGTGCGATGGGTAGGGAAAGTGGTTCAATTTATTCATTTCTTTTTGAAGCTACTAGCATGGCATTGGACTACTACTATCATTGTGATTGATGGGAAGACCCATGACTTTAAAAGTAAATAGTTGGCATAAGTGACAGATTAAAAAAACGAGCTTTTATTTTCCAAGAGTTCTTAGATGTAGGTTGTTATCTAAGAATGGATACCTCTCACAACATCACCATTTTATTTAATTACTTTTTCTTTTTTCATATGAAAGTATAACTAAATACATAGTGGGAGAGAATAATTAACTCTTCTGTGCAAGTAATAACAATAATATGGGGATGCTAGCTAGGCTAGAGGAATGGATGTCTAGAATTTTATGGAGGCCCAAATGAAGGAAATTTCTTTAGAGGTACCTCAACAAGCTTGATGATGGTGATATATGATATGGTAGATGAAGGGATGAACAAGGTAGGTATTGTACCCATACATTTGGTATGCTTTGGGATTATTCTATCATAATGCTATAAAGCTTGCTTGCTTGCCTACTTCACTTCAATCATGCTTGTTAGGTGAAATTTTGGAACCATCCTAACTAGAACATTTTGAGGGTTGTATTCAGGGATGGTGAAAATGTTAATTTTTGTCATGCTTTAAAGTAAGGACTTACTTAAAATCATACTACATTCTATTATTATATTGAAACCATTAACCAATAACACTTCCTTAATCCCCTCTTATTCTTCTTATCTTTGGCTTCTCTACTCTTGGTTGCATGGATGCTTAGAAGGGAATAAAGTTATCCTTATTATTTCTAATCACCCATTTCCCCATATATCAATTGTAGCTCACACCTGAAACAATACACAACATGAGGATCCTAATAGCAAAGAACTTATAACATATCATATTACGCAACTAGCTTCTCTTCTAGTCATTACTATAAGGTAACATCATTAATTATGCAAATAAGTCAATTCATATATAATCAAATAGAATAGAATAACATATAATGTGATAGAATATAATATGTTTAAAAGTGATAAGAGTGATAGAATTTGGATATTAGGATAAGAAGAGAGGAGAAGTTCTTTGAAAGTTGTTGGACTTTACTATTTAGTAACCCAACAGATAGGGAGCTCTAAGCCCCCATAACACTAGAGATATCCAATCCCATGTGTTATTTTTTTCTTTTTTACTTCTTGTTCAATATCTTACTTGGCTAAGGATAGAGAATGTAGATTCTAGAAGTAATATCATATACAAAAATTAGTTATTTAAGATATATCTATTTGTTGGTTGCTCATCATAGGGAATATGGATTTTGTAAGGGACTTAATTCTTATAGTTGAGTTATCTACCAAATCTAATAACTAGGGTTAGCTTTGTATCATATTCATATGTAGTTGGATGGATTTGATGATTTTATATTAAATGAAAAAACACAAAATAAAACTTACCAGTATATTCTATTCTAGAAATCCTACCTATGTTCTCTTCTTGTGAGCTAACCTTTTAGTTGAAACTTTAATTAACAGGTAGCTTTGAAATCTACTCAAGTTAGGAAGATGTAGCTAAAAAATAAAGTCCTATTATTTTTATTTGATATTCATGGTCTAGTTATGTAGAAATTTTATTAAAAGTGTGATTTTGATTTGTATCGCTTATGAAAAATAGGCTTCCATTCTTTTCCATCATTAACCAAAAGTCATAAACCTTTAAAATTAAAGCTTTTATTAACAAGAAATGCATAGTGACATGGAAAATGCCACTTCATAAAAGTTCAAAATTTTTTTAGAAAATACCATGTGATAGAAGATCTCAATTCATTTAAGCTTAATTAATTAGTTAAGACTTTCAAAACTAAAATTAGATTTAGGAAGAAAATTTTGGAACCTAAAACATTTTTAAACAATATTTTTCCTCAAGACATATAGCTAGTATATGTATTTTGGACGTACAACCACTAGTAAAACTTAAGTAGAACTATATAACTCAAAGTCACCCACTAGAATCAAACCAATAATTTAGAGTTTTCAAGTCAAGAGTCTTAACACTAAGAAAATTCCTCATTGTTACAAAAGCATTGTATAAACAATTATTAAAACTAAACCCATCTAATAGATCCATAGTATTTATCAGGAGCATCAATCTTATAAATTAAAAATATTAACAAATTTATTAAAAAATAATTCGAGGTCCAACATCTGTTGCTTAATAATGAGGTATTAGCCTAATGGTAAGATTCTTGATTTGAATTCTCTATGTTATAGGTTTGATTCCAATAGGGATTGCTAAGTTATAAAGTTCTAATTAGACAATATGTCTTGAGGTGTACCTATATCATAATTAATTTAACATCTTCTAAAATATTTTTCTCCCCATCCCCTTTCTCCCTCTCCATATATATATATATATATATATCATTGTCTTGTTAGAAAAGAGGTTGTTCATTCACATCACACTTGATGCATCATTATATTTAGGGGCAAGGTTGGGAAAGGTGTTAAGGGAAAAAATTGAGCAACAATGATGAGTGGGGGATGTATTAGACCCTAATAATAATATTAATAATAAGGGAAAAAATTGAGCAACAATGATGTTTTAGCCTAATGGTAAGACTCTTGATTTGAAAGCTCCAAGTCATGGATTTGATTCTAGTGGGTAATACTAAGTTATAAAGTTTTAATTAGGCTATATATCTTGGGGTTTAAGTATATTATAATTATTTTGGAGTTTCAACATTCCCCAACCTAAACAAATTTTTTTTTGAGTATGTAGCAAGCTTAATAGTAATAAAAAATACTAAAAAAACATGGAAAGGAAAAAACTTTCTAATTTTAGGAATGTTTACTCATGTTTAGAACCTTATAAATAATGCTTTAAAAATTAAGACATGTAAATTAATTATTTACACGGAAGATGATCCAAAATTTAACAACATTTACATCACTTTCAACATCCATATATAAACTTAAAATAATAAAAGTGTTCAAGGTAGGAATAGAAATCTTTGAAAAAATATTAACTTTTGTAGAAAAGAAAGATCCAATTCAAAATGATGTTATAGATTTTTCATCATATTATCCATCATGAACTTTACATCAATAATTTTTACCATTAGTTATAGCCCACTTGTCAGTGTAAGTCTTAATATTTGAGTTAATAGTATTCTTGTCTAATAAAGGAAATTTATTTTATAAGCTATTTGTCAAGATTGATTAATACTATTTGTAGTACCAATAAAAATATTTATAGAATCTTTATTCCTCTCTAGTTTCTTTATTTTTGTTAAATCATTTTTATCATTAATATTAAATTGATTTTTCATATCTTTGTTGATATTGTATTTTTCTATCTTCAACTTTATCATGTTTTTCTTTTTCTCAGGATTTTATCTTTAGTAGAAAAGGATAAGCATTAAGTAAATGTCCTTCATAATAAAAAATGTTGCAAGAATTATGTAGATTATAATAAGTAATTGGCTAAGTCTTTCTACCTACTTATAATACCAATTCCTTGTTATGGTTGAGAAGATTAATTTTAGCAAAAAAAATCTATGAAAATAAAATGTTGTAGAAATAGATTCTATATGCTTAATAAGATCATGAAGAATAATAATTTTTTACTTAGCTATTTGAAAAAATCAACAAAATATTAAATAACTCGATAAAACATGAAACTTTAGAATATTCTTTAGAATGCACATCAAAATCTAGAGTCCACTTATGAATGATTAACATTACATGATTATGTATAAATAACCTTATATCAAGAGCATGGTACATCACCTAAGCATTACTTAACTCAACAAACTAAAAAAAATAAGAATAATACTTGGAGAGTTTGAAAGTGATGTTTTTTTAATCACATCATTTAAATATGAAGTGAAACTTTGATTATGACATAGGTAACTGATGAGTGGCAAGGTATCCATACACTCAACCATACGAATACGAGCATGCACGCGCGATCCGGTCGAACTCCGCAGACTAAATGCCTTAACACCACAAGAAACACTTGGGGTTAATCGTTCGTTGTCTTCCCAGGCTTGCTTGTAAGTGTCACGGTGTATGGTTAAGCAAGTTTGAGGTATGTGATTTTTTTGGTATTTT
>MNCI01032477.1:75601-137394 GCA_015680685.1 Gnetum montanum | reverse complement strand
CGCGATATCGCGTACGCGATATCGTAGGAGAAGACGCGATATCGCGTATGTGATATTGCATGGGATGCGATATCGCGTCTCATCAGTAACCCAAAATTTGAATAAATACTTAATTATCAAGATATAAGATTAGAAACTAATGACTCATATAGATTAGGTATCTTAGTTACATTAACATCACCAAAAAAATGCTTCATAAATTTTTTTCTCACTAGCCTGTAAATCTATATTTTCGAAATTAGCAAAAATTTTCACATTGTTATAAGAAGAAAACATTTCACTATTGGTTACAAAAGTTGAGAGTAACATAGAATCCTCTTATGGAGACTTCTAAAGAAATTAGTTCTACAAGATAAAAATGAAATTCAATGGAAAAAGATTAGATCTAGTAGAGAAACATCACATATGCTAGAGAAAAATTAGATTTTCTAGAGAAAAATCAAATTTGCTAGAAAAAAAATGCATTAAAAAATTAAAGAGATAAAAATTAGATCATATTAACTTTCTATTTGAAAAGGATTTGAAAGTAAAAGGTTTCCAATTCAATTCATACTTAAGATATTGTTCTATTTCATTATAAATTCTTCTAATATATCATGTTGGCTATATGTCTTGGATTGTACCTATAGTTAAACTACTTCAGATTCCAATGATTTCCCTATCTCTCACCTATATAACATAAGTATTAGTAATGAAAGATGGTTCAACTAGTTAGTCATTATCTTACAAGGATTGACAAGAAAGATATTGTAAGAAAGTATGCCTTTTTGATGGTTCAAAGGTTATTTTCCTCTAAAATAAGGGCTAAAAAGTATGAAGATCATCATGGTTTTTGTGTTATATTAACCATCATGTCATAGAACCACATTACCTTAATTTCTTATGAACTATATTACAAGAGTATGTAGGTTTATTGGGAAGGCTTTGACATCTATGGCTCCAGCACCACCTTTTCTCTACAAAGCGATGCTTAGGGCTAGATACATTAGAGTAAGAATATATCTTAGCTATCTTAAGAAAAATGATATCTATATGTATATTGGAGTAATTTATATGGTTATACTTACATATGCCTCATTGATCTTGTCCCTTTTATGATTATCAAAGACATATGTGCTACACTTCTAATATATGGACTAATGTATGTTGGTATACTTATATTGTGCTTATAGATGTTGTGATCTTTAAGAAATAGTTCATATTAAATTCACCCTCTATTAATTTGAAACTCAAGAGTAGTGTCATATGATAATTAGAATGGAATCATAATACTTGGTATAAAATCTTAAGTCATGAATCAAGGCTCATTGCCTATGATTAATGTTTTTGATTCATGAACCATGTGGATGCTTATTGTAATGCTGAGAGAGAGCAAAAAAAATGTAGAACCTTGATGTTTCTCCTCTTGGTTTGAATTCTCACAAAGGACCAATTGGAAATAACAATTCAAAAGATCAAATACATGAAGATGAAATTGTTCACTAGGAAGAAGATGTAGAAATGTGTGATGAGAGGGATATTGATAAATCCTTTAATAATATCTAGGATTTATGAAGCTAGCTACTAGAACTTAATCATGTCGTCTTTTGTAGCTTGCTTACTATTAAGTAGGCAAGGATGGTCTAAGAAATTATAAACCTAATGAATGTACCCTACCTAGGAGATCTAAATTTAGGCATAAAGCATATGCTTTTTTAGATCTAAAAATTTGTAATTCAAAACTATGTGAAGTAAATTGAGGATATTGTTGATAATGTAAAAGTCTTCATGGGAGACCTTCTAATTAGGGTGATGAACCTATAAGCATAAAATGAGAATTTGAAAAACTAATTGACTATGTAAGAAAAGGTAGTTACATGGAGATTAGGGTTATTTGCATCCAAATTCTAGACCAAAGAGCCAAAAGTCTTCAAGGATGATTGTGATAAAAAACTCATTGATGCCTTTCTCTACAAAAATGGAGAGGTTCTTGAAAATTCTTGAGTATCCTAAGGAGACTCATATTTGCATTGCTACCTAATTCTTGAGGATACTAGTGCAAACTTGATATCAGTTGACATTGTCTAGGAAATGAAATATGAAATAGCCTAGATAAAGGTTAAGACATGGGAGGATCTCAAGGAGGCTTTGATTAAAAACTTCTACCCAGCAAATTTTGTTAACAAAGCTTGGAAAAATTTGAAAGATATCTAGTAGATTAAAAAGTTAGATGATTATCTCAATGAGTACTAGGAAGTGGTACTAGCAATTCCCATCATTAACAAGAACATCAAGTTTTGAATCTTTTTCAATGTCCTAAGATCCTGGGCAAATAACAGATAAAAATTTGTAAGATCATAGTATACAAGAAGGTAATTGATGTAGCTACTAGTTTGATGATAAACACTAAACCTCAAAAGTAAGAAAAGAAAAAGGGAAAAAGCACCCCAAAATGAAGAGAGGTCAAGTGGTGGATTTGGTGAAAAACATTTTAGCATATATATTTTTTTAAGGGTTAGTACCCTACCATTACCCTTAATTCCATAGCTCTTTACCAAGTTAATGGAAGCTATCAAGTTATTAAAGATTAAAATATGTTTGAGGATAAGTGACTATGCTTCGAGGATCCCTTAAACAATCCTCCAAGGTGTTCAGGAACAAGATGCTTCATCTCCTTGGAAAATATTGTTGCCCAAGATTATTCTAAAAATCCAAATTCACAAATAGTTGGAAGGGGACTAAATGGTGATTGATAATTGAATACTATTGAGTGTCAACCTCAAGGTTGCTTTTGGATAATTAAGATTAACGAGGATGGTTATGAAATTAAGTCCTTAGGTGTGACAAAATAGATCTATTGGAGCTTGAAAATGATATAACAGAATATCTAAGAAGAATAACCAAAGCAAGGAACCAAGTTTCTTTCTACCTATATGGCCTTAATCCAATTTATCTAAGAGGAGGTAGATGCCTTAGTTAACATAGGTGAAAACCATACTTTTCTATCATAAAAAATCCCTTACATTCTTAATTTTTGAGGGAATCCAATATCAATATTTTCTCTCAAATTTAAGACTTGGGTTGAAGTGTGGGTGCAACCACTTAAAGAGCTTAGACTTGGGCTCATTCACCAATCCTTCTATAACCCTTATTTATGGGATAAGAATTGATTCTTTAGATGATAATCCTTTTCCTTGTATCTAAGTTATGCCAAATTCAATGAGCTAGGATGGTGAAAAAAGTCAATGTGAAAGTCAAATAATTAAATGTTGGATTTTTTAATCCTAGACATTGAGTCCTTTCAAGCCATTCTTGGATAGGAGTTTCTAAAGAAGGAAAAGGTGTGGGTGGAAATATATCTTGACATCTTATACATTTCACATGAAGAAATCTCTTCACGAGGTACCACTAACATGATTCATGATCTTTAGATTGTATCCTTAATGATATTGAAAAAAATCATCAAAGATCTAACCCAACAAAGGTACTTTGTAACCTTTAGGAAGGTAGATGGCTCTCACAAGATCAATTCTTGGATTTAGGAAGTTCTTGGAATATGTAAGGATATGATGTTGGTAGAGCTACTAGAAGAGTTGTCAAAATGACATGTTGTGAGTGATAAAATTAAGCTATTACTAGGAACTACTCCTTCCAAGAAATGTCCATAAAGATTAACTACTTTTAAATTTCAAGAACTAAAAAAGAGACTAAAAGGATTATATCATATCCATAAAATATTCATATAAAGCCCTAGTATTGTTTGTAAAGTAAAAAAATGGGGTGCAAAGCTATGTTGTGACTCTAAACTACTAAACAAATTCACTATCAAGAATATATTTATGGTATTTTTAGTATCAAACTATTTGATTAGCTCATCAAATTTATATATATAGTGAACCTTTGAATATTGAAAACATTACCTCAAATGGGAAAAACAAAGTTGATGAAATAAGCTCTTTTGAATCCAAAATTTGCATGCTTCAAGAAGTTTATAACTTGGAAGAAGAGAAATCTCAAGATAAGAGTAAGTGGAAGTCATACTTTGATGGTCTTTGTAACTCCAAAAGTGTAGAAGCTAGAGTAGTTTTGGTGAATGATTATTCTCCATAAATTTTCAATGTAGTTCCTATTTTTCCCTTACACTGGGAACAAGGTCAAATATGAAGCCTTGAATATTGGAATTAAAACAACATTTGAAAATTGTAAGGAGATACTTTCTAGAAATAATGTTGTAAAGGATAGCATGAGGACTAAAGAAGTGGGAACACCAAGAAAACAAGAAGAAGAGAAAAAAGCTTGGGTTACATTAGATATTGAGTATGGTCAAATCCAAGACAAGAGGATTCCTGAGGGGGTCACTTTGATCACTCTCTTCTCTTTTTCTGAGTAACTTATGCTATGACTTCACTTGTATAGTTTTCGTTTTTGTTTCTTAGGAATGAGGGTTTTATACCACTGAACCATAAGTTTGATGGGAATTTTCCTCCAAAAAGATTTATTGTTTTCCACTATAAAGAGTTCAATAAAATCTTCAATTATAGTTCAATTTAAAATAGAGCTTGCATAAATTTCTTCAAGCCTTTTAGGGGTAGTGGAGGAAATGTTGTCACGTTATAGTTCAATTTAAAATGGAGCTTGCATAAATTTCTTCAAGCCTTTTAAGTGGGTGGAGGAAATGTTGTCAAATTTTGACTATTTCATGAAATAGTGATAGTCATTGCTAAAGAAAATTTGGTTCATAATTTTATTCCAAAATTTAAGAACTAAAGGAAGGTTAACTAGAAAACGTAGAAGATGGGTACCTTATCCAAATAAGGATTGGCATATTGATCCTGATAACTCACTATATGAGGCTTATGAAAAAAACCAAATAGCACGGGAGGCTTATGAAAAAAACTAAATAGCACCGGAATTGGTGCATTAGGAGCAGGAACAACACAAAAACCATATTGTAAAGCATACATAAGTAGTGAAAAAGTTTTACAAAATCAAAAAAAAAAAAACTGTGATAGAGGTGGAGTAAAATTCATGATGCTCAGTACCCTGGATACAAAACAGGATGAAAAAGATGGTTGTTGCAGAATGCACGGCAATGGAGACATCATATTTGATTATTACAACAATATCATATACCAAGTAGTATATTTAACTAAGCTGAGGTCCTAAGTTTTGCTTTTCAAGGTATGAGGGTTATTTGCATCTATGTTTGCAAATGTTTTTGGCTGCCAGTCTAAGGCATTTATCAACGATTCTAAGTTCCAAATTCAAAAAAGCTTTCATATATTATTTCATTAAAAGCCCAAGAAAATCGTCCACGTGGAATGTTGTTTAAATGGATTGAAAGCATGCGGGATGAGGCATCCTAAGCCATTTCGTAAAATCATAGATGCCATTGCTCGAGTTGGAGTTCAGCATGGATTGAAACACTTGTGCCACTTCCATGGGAGTGGCAGAGCACTTGGGGATTCTCTGCTATTTGTTCTTCACGTGGTCGGCTCATGCTGCAAACTCAGCACATGGATCTACAATTACCACCGCTGTGCCAAACGCAATCAGTTGTGAAGGGAGGGTTGGGGAGTAGCCAAGGTAATGGCAGCCATCAATAGCATTGCAACTGCGGTGACCATTTCATGGAAATGCTGGCTCCATGCCCATGCCGACTCCTGCGGTTTTGACAGAGCCATTGCCAGAGACAAAGATGACCCTTCACGTGGTTGCAACATGAGCAGTGGCACTTCATGGCTGTTGTCGATGATGACAATTACGGTGGTGGAAGTTCATGGTCGTTATAGTCAAATGGAAAGATGATGAATAGGAAGAGGTTTAGCAGTAGCCATAGCCACAACCCAGGCCATTTCTGAGCTAGAGCATGGAGCATGGAGCATGGACATGAACGTTGATGTTGCCGAGATTTTAGGCACTTTTCCTTCCACCAATGAGGGAGCCACTAATCATTCTTAATTTATCATTGGTCATTTCCAATAATTACAATGTCCTAATGGCTAACGCGAAGCCTCATCATCTGGTGGCATAATGGATAGGATGTCAACCTTTTTAATCAAATTTAATTTGATTTTCATTTTTCTTTGTTTAAAAAAAGAAAAGGGTATATTGTTATTATTTCAAAAGGAAAGAGAAGTTATAGAGCAGTTGTTCAATGTTATATGTGTATGGAACAAGTGTCCGTTGCAATTTTTAATATCATGGTGGTGATAACTTCCCTTAGTGGTTACAACTAAATTTTAATTTCCCATGGTGCTTATAACCACCAAGTAGACCACTTCGCAACTAGATGAAACACTTGTCAACTATAGCTTTCTAGTCACCATGCTAGTTGTAACTACCAAACACTTGTCATTCATAGCACTTAAATCTATGGTGGTTACAACCAACCTCTATAATGTTTGTAACTTATCTCAACTTCCCATGATGATCATAACTACCTTAAAGCCACTATAAAAGTGCTTCAAGGATAGAATGTAAGGGGGGGGGGTGGGAAGCAATTTTAAAAACAATTGAAGATTACTTGTAATATGGCTTGCTAATGACATCAATTCAACTACTTTGTTTCAATCGTGTAAGTTCATTTCTTCCCATTTTGTTTTAGTTACTTAACTAATAGTTTAGAAAATATTGTGCTTTTATAGCTATGTTTTTGCACAATAATAGACTTCTATTAAGATTAGCCATAGAAGAGCTTATGTTGTTGAAAAGCCTTAAGAGCAATTTAATAATAATGTCTTAACAAAATTGCCTATTTTGATCATAAAGGATCTAGGAAAATCTTTGATACTTTGATGGGACTAAAACTAGTTTAGCTATGTATTTAAAATATATATCTATTATTTGGCAAAGAGAATCTTATATATTTTACAAATTAATAAAATCTCAAATTGATTCATTGAGAATTGATATTCATATTAAAAACCAAAATCCAAATGACTGTACATTATTCAATAATAATTCTTGTGAAAAGTTCTATTAATTTGATTCATAGTGGTTTTTTTCCATGGCGCAGACTTTACATCATGTTTTTTTCCATGGCGTGGACTTTCCATCGCGTTTTTTTCCATTACGTTTTTCTCCATCGTGTGGGATCTTACATGGTGCATGACGCGAAGAGCGACAAAATACACTCCCCCCTCCCCCCCATCATGCCAAACATATTGGCCCGTCAGCCAAAATAACTTCTTTATTTTTAAAGTTTATTGCCTTGGTATTTCAATTAAGAAATTGTCAAATTTTTTGAAAGCTCTATTGAATACAGTCTTTGACAACTACTAACTAGCCAAAATAGAGACTTGTATGTTGTAGTTTACATAGCAATTTTTGGTAGTATAATAAGATTATCTTTATGAAATTACTTGTTGAGCTCAAAAGGTTTGGACAATTTGTAGTTATTGAATTAGGAATAGCTGTATTGTGAAGTGTTTCCTCATGTCAATTTATCTTGTTAAAAATATTTTAGATTTCACACAAATCTGCTTTCTTTCTTTCTCTTTCTATGTCCATTGAATCTTGATCTATTTCTAATTTTCTTGTGAAACTTTCTCTCTAGGAAAAATTAGGAGTAGATTGGTAGAATTATGCCCAAATGTTTTTGTAAAATTTTATTTGTTACAAGTAGGTATTATAAGGACTATTTAGACTAAGTGATAGAACAAAATAGGAATCTCCAACAACTCACAGTGTTTGACAAAGTTAGCCAACTCTCTTTTATGATAGCCAATTATAGTTTCATACACAACAAAACCATTTCAATGTTTGCAATAGCAAACACATACTCATGATTAGTTCATTTCATAAATACTAAGTCTATTTGAAGGTATCTAGGCCTTGGTGTTGCCAGAGACCAGCAAACACCTAAATCCTATTTGAAGAACACCTTCAATCTTGTGACTTCCCAAGGTCACAAGATTGAAGGCCATCCAACATTGACAGTCTAGTCCCAAATGGTCACCAACAACAATCATTTGTGATAATATAGAGTTCTTTGATACAAAAAACACTTAATGATTATTCAAACATCAATAACAACAAAATGTGTAACATGAAGATAGTGAAATCATTTCTCATTTGATGTAATGCATTGCTCTTTAGCAAGTCTTCTTTGAAGGTTTGAAGCCTTTGAATTCTTGTAATATCTTTTCCTAGAAAGGAGAAAATATCTTTCAATAATCAAATTATTTTACTCTAGAAAATGCTAATAATGTAAGACCTACTATTTCTTTGTTGCCTATATCAAGATTTATCCTTTCAAGGGTCAACCCCCATGACTTGTATATAGTCAAAACACATGTCAATCTCAAAGATAACTATCAAGATCCTCCATGAATAATTGAATAAATAGTTACCTACTTCAAGTGCCATTGACCATAAGAAGTTCCAATATACAAGTCAAACTCAAAAATGACAATAGTAGCTCTAATGGTTTATACCGAGGACTATAAACTATACTTTTAATAACTTGCAAAGCACTATTAACCAACAATGCTTCTAGCCATAAATTAATAGTTGGCATAATCCTTGCATCCTCTATAATAAGAATCATTTGATTGAATTCTCCTTCACAAATATTCCAAAATCTAATGTCATTCTTAATTTTTTCAACCAAACATCATGCAATTGATCTTTGTTATTATAATAAGATTTTTTCATTATGCATATGAACATTATACTTCATATCAAACAAATGCATTGATTCTTCAAATCCATCTTAGCCATTGGATATTCATGAAATATTTATCCTAGAGGATAGAAAATCATAATCATCGTTGAGTAATTCTCTTTCTTGAATATTTATTAAAATCTCTTTAAATCCTTATTGTGATGAATCATCTCTCCTTTTTCTATATACTACATCTAGTATTAAAAATGTAGTAAATGTTGACATTAAATTTTTAATTGGAATCTAATTGGATATACATGGTGTAACATCCTTTACAGAAGGAAGTTGTGTAAGATCTCTAATCAATATAATAGATGTACCTCCAAATAATAATCTCAATGACTTGAAAATATCTTTTTTAATTATCTATCAATATTGTATAGTAACTTACCTCCTATAAAACTAATTTCATCAATTGGATATTTGATGTATTTATATTATTTTGCAATGATCCTATTATAGATGCAACCAGAGGCTTATACTCTCTTATTCCAAGTTTCAATGTAAAATGTATGGTAGTTGCATTAATATTATGTGCTACAATACTAGCAGGAGCAATTACTAATAAGCTATTCTTACCTCAGAATCAAATTAAAGATAATTCTTATAGATGAAATTAATTAAGTTATTTTTCTATTCTTGCTATTCCTTGGATTATTGTTAGTAATGGATCTAGATTATCATCTTCAAATTGGTAATACACGTGGGTAGTGAGAATTTCATAACATTTTCTTGTTGAACACCAAGGGAAGATATTTCTATCATATTACAATTATTTTTGAAATTCTTTATTATTCCATTTGATCTATGATTGTGAATGAAAAATATAGCAATATTTGAAACATCTTCTCCAAGGTAGAAACTTGACTAGTCATGTTTTCTATCTTAATCTCTTAATTGAAGAATCGAAAGTTCACTTGTTTGAAAGTTAGTAGATGACAATAGATGTTGATTTAGTATTTCAAAGTCATATTTCATATTATTATGTATTGGAGGAAGTATATCTTCATATTAGTCTTCCTTTGCATGGGCATGTTAAAAATCTTCATTAAGTTTTTCTTCATACATCTCATAACTTTGTCATATAGATAACCACTTCTATTTAATTTCTTCATTGGTTTTACCAAGATTACTTTATATGTTTTTAAATAGATAATACAATAGCAATTCATATCAACAACAATGTATCCATCTTTCCTCTTCCATTCTTGGAGGAACTAAAAAGTGAGGATAAGTTCCAACCACAACAAGTATTTCTTATGGGTTCCATGATGGTTTATAGTATCTTGTAGCATTAAGAAAGGATATTCTTTTCAAATGTATAGGTATTCTTTGATAAATATTGATAATTTATGTATACATTTTATCTTTCTCTTCCTCATCATTACCTAGTAGGACATTTTTATATACCTTTCTAGAAACATTCAAATTCTTAAACTTTTGACTATAATCATCAAAAGGAAGCTCATACAATAGATGGCATACCTCCATGGCTCTAATATTCCTATCAACTATGATGTCCATCATAAGTATTTTATATGCATTCATTGCATTATCATATAGTTCCTATATATTTACAATTTAAAGTAATATATATTGAAAAAATTTTGATTTCTTTTCATATTTTTTTACATATTTAACAATGTACTTAACAATGATGTATTTTTCAAAAACATGTTGAAAATCCATGTTGGTCCTCCATATTTGCAAGACCATTCTATTATGAACATTGAATCTATCATCATTTCTTTATGATTCATATTTTATTTCATTATTGTTATTTGAATCTTAAAAGACTTTAGACTGTTGTCACAACATCCATTAAGCATTGTACCTAAGAACCATGGTAGTTTCATGAATGTAATCATATATGAAAAGTGAAAAACATAAATACAAAAGAAAAAACATGATATGATTAAAAGAAAATATATATATATATATATATATTAAGTACCTACAAAACTTATCTCCATTATGTCTTCCCAAGTATGCTCCTCTTCTAAACACTATACGTTTTTCAACAACATTTAATATTTCATCATAATCTATATTTAAATCCATATATCAAAGTTGATTACTATCAACCAAACATGAATGCCTTAAGGAAGTTCATTTTGGAAACTATAAAAATACAGAGATATATAAAAATAAATATCAGAATTTAGCTTCTTGTGATGTGTTTTAGATTATTTTTAGTTTGGGTTGTAATGCACTATTTTTTTAACATCACTCCAAGGGATGGTATATTCCAAACTATATATAAGTTGAAAAATATATATATTCAATTTTAATAAACACATTGTAATCTATGCCATGAATGAAAAAAATCCAAGTTTAAGACATGAAAGTGAAAAAGACACTTCATGAGAAACTAGGCACTTGACAACCCAACCCATCCATTAGCAATATATGCTTGCATTCTTAGAATCATTACTGCCCATTCATACCTACTCTTTCTTATTTTTTTTATTATACCTATATCTTTGCTAGTAATTGGAAGCTTCTTACATACTCATTATCTAATCTTATTGTTACTGTAACTTGAAAATGTCCATATTTCTAGTCTCCAAGATGTGTATCTTCATTTATATCAATCTACTACATCACTTATAATGTGTATAATACACTTAATATTTTATCTTTTTTCTAGTATGTTGTAGTTGATGATAGTTGCCTAGTTTAACTTAAAAAGAAGGATAAAGGAGTTTCAACTTTTTTTTAACCAGTAAACCATAATATTTATAATGTAACTGTAATAGAGAAAGAAATTTATATAGTTTAACTTCTCACTAATTACCATCCAAGAGTCTTCAATGTATAATACAAACATTGGGAAACCAAAAATTCTTTGACATAAACTTTTCCATTTCTTTTACTACTACTTCTCCTCTCTCTTTTTGGTTGAAGTTGATTTCAAATGCATCCAAAAGTACCATCTACTTTTTACCATCTTGATTAGAAAAACATAGTTGATACCACTATCCTAGGGAGACATCTAATGATCCATATTTCAGTCTATAGCCTCTAATTCATGTTCTTTAAGTGATCTTTCTAGTCGTGATGACAACTACAATCTTGGAAAGAAGGTCATGATATTGAAGGCTAGATATACATTTTTAGAAACTTTGAGTACCAAGTACCCTAAGATGCTTATGATAGAGAAAAGCAAGAAAGGATTTAGTGGTAGATCCAACACATAGCATTAGGAATCCATTTGAAATTTATACTATTTAGCTTGAGTGTATATTTTTGACATCCAAATGTAAGTCATTAAATATCATGCATAATCACATAGACCTTGCATTCTAAGTAGCATGCATTATATAACCTTTGTTTCCTTAATATCCTTCATGCTCACCTTAATTTTATGCTAAGAAATATTAAATTTGTAAAATATATTATAATGCATTAATGTTATGAATAAAATCTTTCTCATGTTATAAGAATGGTGACTTCTAAGCTACCATTTCCATCCCATAAAGCCATGTAGTGCCAATCCTAATACTTGAATTTTTCCTTCATTGCTTTTATTATGGCTCCATAATGATACTTAGAAATGGTGCTTTCATGGATTCATAAAAAAATGGTACATGCTAGTGGCTACAGGGAAGAAATTAAGGTAAGCCAAAATGGCATCATGCCTACTCGCAAATACATTTTTAATACAACAGTGTAAATTGCAAAGAAATTTAAGCTCTTCCTACTTATAATGATAAAATTATTTTACTGTGACTAGTAGAGCTTCCCTTATCCATAATGATGATAAAATATTTTTACTATGACTAGTAGAGCTCAACCTCACTATTATGATCATATATTTATTTTACTATGACAAAGAAGGACTTTCTTGGATGGGGCTAGTAATTGGCCTCTTAGCCAAATGACATCCTTGCATACTCTTTGATGAGTGGTGAGGTACCCCTACACTCAATCATATGAATATGAGTGTTCACGCACGATCCGGTCAAACTTTGTGGATGGGCTAGTTGTGGCATCTAGATAGTTACACATTGATCGTAGTTCACTGTCTTCCCACTTGGACTAGTATTTGCTTTTTCATGTATGGTTTAGTCTAGAGTGAGGTGTATGATGTGGTCCTAACTAGTGCTACTCCTAGAGGTAATGGAAAATAACTTTGTTTTAAGCTAATAGGGAATGGGAGAAGAGAATCTAAGCTAGCCTAAGTGTGATAAGAATCCATTCTTAATCATTTGTACACATCTTGGACTTCATGTACTACTTTTGGAATTACCAAGCATATATTACTTGAGTGCTCCTAGATACACTACTAGGTTACCAAGTAGTCACACTTAAATGCTTGTGATTAAGTCGTACTCAGTTCATATTTAATAATAGGGATAGTAAAGGAAGGTAAATAAACATTAATTAAGAAAGCAATAAATAACAATAATAATTAAGCAATTGATGGGATGCGATATTGCATGGGCCACAATATCGCGTACGCTATATCGCGTCCGCCATGATATCGCATCCCACGCGATATCGCGTACGCGATATCGCATCTTCCCTCGCAATATCGTGTACACGATATCGCGGTGCACTGCCAAGTCTATAAATAAGAGGCAACTCTCCCTTGTTTCTAATTCTAGGCCTATACTATAGTAAAAATCTAGCATTTTGATCCCTCCAAAGATAGAATATTTTCCATGTGCCTATAGTAGGAGCTCCAAAGTGAACGGATCTTTATTCAAGCAAATATTGTACCTGAACACATGTTTGTGTACAAAAATAAAGATGAACTTCTTGGATAAACCTTGCAGTGCATGGAATAGGCTAAATAGGATTTTATTTATTGTTATTTACTATTTATCATTTAATCACTTTATTAGTCATTAAATCTCTCTCAACCCTTCTCTCCTAGTTAAGTGCCTCAGTACGACCACTTCGAGCATGTGCGTTACGCTTGGTGATCCTAGCAACGACTAGCATTTGGTAACTAAGGTTGCATTGGTTCAAGGTGTGAATAGTAAGTGGGAATGGATGCTGATGCTAGGTTAGTTAAGGCTTAGTTAGTTAGTTAAAGTTAGTTAAAGTTAGTTAATTAGTCTCTTCAACCCTTCACCTCGTCAACATAGGAGATAAAATAGAAAAAACATAAAAATCACATACCTCAGACTCACTTAACCATACAATTGTGACAACTACAAGTAAGTATTGGAAGACAATGAATGATTAACCTTAAGTGTTCCATAAGGCGTGTAGGAACTTAGTCTGCAGAGTTTGACCGAATCGCATGTGCTACACTCGTATTCGTATGGTTGAGTGTAGGGGTACCTCGCCACTCATTAGCAATTAAAACTATGTAAATGCTACAATGATGGAGTAATCTTGATCTTTATTACCAGTCATGTGCGTGTCCAAGTACGTCACACTCGAATAAAGGTTCCGTACAATTACAATCATCACACTGTAGGCATGCATTGGGGAAAGAGTTAAGATGAACTACAAATGAACAAAAAAGACTCTATTCTAACACTAACTTACTGACTCTAACTCCTCCCCTTCCTATGTGCCCAAAGGTGTATTTATAGGCTTACATAGGAATCATGATATTGTGTATCTGATATCGTTATCCAGGCTACGATATCGCGTACCTGATATCGCAGATCTAATATCGAGGGTCCAATATCAAGGGTCTAATGTTAGCACATGCCAATATCAAGGGTCTAATGTCAAGGGTCTTATGTCAGCACGTGCCGATATCAAGGGTCCGATGTCAAGGGTCTGATGTCAACATGTGCCGATATCAAGGGTCCGATATTAGCACCTGACAAACCATGATTTATCATACCCCCACAATTGAATAACAACATGTCCTCGAGTCAAAGAAAGTGAGGAACAAGTTCATTCAATTACAAACAAGGGATAGGTATGAGATTATTGAATGACCATGGACTATTTCATGTCGCAGTGTGTGATTAAACAAAATTTGGACACGGACACAAAATACAAAACTTATCGAACTCATGGGATTCTCGGTGGTGGTGGCTCCTCCATGGGTGCCTCTCCTTTGTCCTATGGTCCAAGCTTCTGAGATTGATACCGTTGAAGAAGCACCTAATGTTTCTCCTCTTCTATCTGAGGATTATGAGCTATCCATGATAATGTTCCAATGTTTACTAGAGTTGGCACTTTCCATGGATACGGTAGCTGTGAGAACACTTGATTGGCCTTGACATGCCATGCTGCAAATAGCCATTATTCCTCTTCATAGGCTCAAGTTGTAACCTCTCCACCTTTTGTTTGGCCAGATTGTGCAATGATAGGAGTTTCCTGATGGATGCTGAATGATTGTGCCTCCTGCTCCACATGTTCTGCATGAGGTCCTTGGCCTCTACCTCCCCCTGGGCATTCAGTTGCACCTTGAGAAGGTCCTCCTTATTATCTTCTTTTAGGGGTCATCTATAATCACACAAAGATCAATTATTAGTAAGGTTATTAAAAGAAGTTCAATTATTTCATACCTTACTCATTCCCTTTAATAAATGTTGAATTCTTTTCTTAGGGTGATTTTAGAGTTAGAAATTGTTTCAAGGAAGTTGCCCTAAAAGTTTAATGTTAGACCTGATTTTTTTTAGGTGACACATAAAAGGACATGTAATAGTTTTGAGGAGCGTTTGATAAAATGATGAAAAAGGAAAGAATAGATTTGACAATGAAGTACTTGGAGGGTATAAAATGATGTGGTGGTGTGCAACAAGTACAAATTACAAAAGTCACGCAAGTGGGTCCTTCCCAGAGCAGGTTCCTACCTATGATGCCCTTATGTAACCACACCTGAAAATGTTTGTAGATACTAAAAGGGGTAAATGTAATCCACACCAGTTCCACAAAACACACATATGTAGATACCACTGTGATGAGGTATGAATTCAATGCTACACAAGACACGGGTCACAAATACATGAACAACGAGATGTGATGAAATGTAGAAGGGATTGCAAAGATTGATACATGAGGTAACTAGCCTAGGATACAATGAATCCTGAGTGTAGGGCATGATTAATTTTTCATTAGCCTGTTGCTCCAAAATCAAGACTAAGTCCATTCCTCCAATCAGTGACACCGCATTATTTCATCCAATGATGGGCAACCATAAGAGTACCATGATAGCAATGTGTATGATCACTTGGTGTTTTGTCCAAGGAATGAGTGATTTGGAATCTGCAACACACATACAATTTTTTCTTTTGATCTTTTCTTATGTGGTTTGTCTTTTTTTTTAGCTGCTTTGGCACTTTGTCCTTTCCAACAATGAACTAGAGAAGCCACCAACCTTTAGGCATGGATGCATGTCTTTCCAGTGGGATCCCTAGAATAACATTGAGTTTCTATTGAGTGCCTCTATTACCCTTACTTCCATTTTTCGTTAGATCTACAAGGATCTTAGTACAACCAGGCTACATGATAGCACCTATAGATGTCACCAAAAAGAATCCACAAGTTCGCTTGATGTCACACCCTGGCCATTCCTTCTTAGTCTATCATTCTTTGCTCTGGACATAATGAGCACAAAATTACTTTTAAGTTTTCATGATGACAAGAATATCATCGTACCCAGAGTAGAACCTCTTATTAATAGAATGGTTAGGTGGATGTGGTGAGCTCACTGCCTAAATAATTAGTCACCTAAGACTTGATAGCATAGAAAAACACCTCAACCAATGAGTCACATGAGTGTTTTATTCATAGATGAGATTACCCATAAAAAGATAAAAAGATAAATTCAAAATGAAAAATTAAAAAAAATTATAAAAATGAAGAAAAGGAAAAATATTTACTAATTTTTCTTGTTAGAATGGAGGATATCCCCCATAACTAAACAGTTGAGCATGGCTAGAATTAATAAATGGAAAATTTGGATCCATGCATGTTGGAAATGTTGGGGATCGATCATATCCAAACCACCGGGTGTCTTTTGAGGTGCTGGTAGGAATATACCCAAATTGGGGTTCACACACTTGATTGTAGTAGGCATAGTGGGGCAAATTATAAGATGTGGCCATGTGATAAGGAGCTAATCCACTATGGCACCCATGACTGTAAGATGGTATGCAAGGATCAATATGTCTTCCTATGTGGTTATATTCATTGGGCCGCATAGTTGTTGGAGTGTTGATTGGTGGCCCGAAGAAGGTAATAGAAGGTGTTCTATTCAAAGAAGCAGATGCAACATACCATTGGACTTGTGCTGGGTTGGAGGATGTAGTGGTTTCAAAAGCGTATTGTCTCTTCCTTTAGTTGTGCCTAAAGAAAGGGCACTTTTGACATTTTGGAGGGCCTCCACTGCTATTGATCGTAGCAGCACAAGTAATGTTCGTGGGTTGGTCCTATGGTGAAAAACCTTCTAGTACTATTAGTGGTGATGTAGAAGGAGGTGAAGGATGAGAATATTAAGGGTAAGGAAAAGTATAAGGAACATGAGGTGGTGATCTTGTTGGAGAGGACATGGGTTGATAGTACTTAGGAGAATGATAACAATGTGGTGAGATAGAGGATGTTGACCCAGTTGGGGAAATAAGCTGCTAAACCTAATAAGCACTTGGGTTTGGATGATATGAAGGGTGTGACCAGTTTGGGGGTGGCCTCCCACAACTGGGATTTCTACCACTATGATTGAACATGGTATTGTTCTATGAACTCTAGATGTAACATTCCTCCCCAATGCTCATGTAAATGTGACAAGATCAGGCATTGACCTTTGGGGTGATCATACAAGCAAAGGTTACATCACTACGTATGATTAGTAGTTGAGTTCTTATCCTTATTTTCTTCAACCCTTCTTTCCGATTGTCTAGTCGTACTCTATCTTGTTTCTTGGTTTGTTATGGTTCTTCCTTTAATAATGTTGGCATATTCTCCAAATTTTTCATGTATCCATTCCATCATCTTATTGATCTTTGCCTCAATTTCATCTAGTGATTGTAGTATTAGCAAGGATGATTCCACCTCCTTGGGATGAGTTGATTTCTCCTCTTTAGGATCATGGACCTTTGCTACTTTGAGATTTTGGTCCTATTGGAAGCTTTCAACATTCTCCCATTTAGCCATTTCTCCTTCTTCTTTTTCTACCTTCTTAATAAGCTCTTAGAATTGGTGAGTTCTTAGCTCATATAATTGACCTCGAGCATACATCCCTGGGGTCTCCCTTGTTTCATTACAAATCCCATCCATAATGTGGTACATTAGCCTTTCCTTGGAGAATTCATGGCCTGGGCAATTTTTAAAAAATGAATAGAATCTTTCTAAGGCCATGTCCAAGGGTTTGTGTTGTCCTTGTTTCCATGCTCAGATTTATCTCCTCAAGGCTAACACTCTTGCATAGGTTTGATATCTTTCATTGAAGAGTTCTACCATTGTTGGCCAATGTTGAATTGATTTTGGTCTTAAGGACTTGTACCATACTTTTTCTTGGCCAACAAGTATCGTAGGAAAGAGCTTAAGTTTTTGTCAACCATTATTAATATTGTTCCATACATAGGCATCATGGAAGGCTTGTAAATGATGTTGTGGATCTAAATCATAGCCTCCTAAAAACTTAGGAAAGTTGTTTAAATTAAGCCTGGGTAGATGGCTTTCCTTACGATGCCTACGGGATATTCGAATAGCCTCTTGTATATGCATTAGGCTCTTAGTGGCTAGCAAGGGTTCATTGTCACTAGGTAGGTTATGAATTTGTGAGTTGGGACAATGTTTTCTTCATTTATGTATATAGGATACCCCTGCATAGGATTGAACACTCCAAACTTCATCTTCATCATCATATAATTTCTTGGTTCTCCAATGAATTTTCTTACTAGTTGTTGCATTATCATACTCTTGTGAGAGAGACATTGCTATGAATCATGTGTGACTTAGTTGAAATTAAGTTCTTTCCTAAAATATATATCATGAATACTTTGTTACAGCGATCTTGTATGATATAACTAATCTAGATAACTAGCATTGTCCCTGGCAATGGTGCCAATGATGAGTGGCAAGGTATCCCTACACTCAACCATATAAATACAAGTGTTCACGCACGATCTGGTTAAACTTCATGGACAGGCTAGTTTTGGCATCTAGATAGTTACACATTGATCCTAGTTTACTTTCTTCCCACCTGGACTAGTATTTTCTTTGTCACATATGATTTAGTCCAGAGTGAGGTGTATGATGTGGTCCTAACTAGTGCTACTCCTAGAGGTAATGGAAAACAACTTTGTTTTAAGCTAATAGGGAATGGGAGAAGAGAATCAAAGCTAGCCTAAGTGTGATGAGCATCTGTCCTTAATCATCCATATACATCTTGGACCTCTTGTATGACTTCTAGGATTACCAAGCATATATTACTTAAGCACTCCTAGATACACTACTGGGTTACCAAGTAGTCACACTTAAATGCTCGTGATTAAGTCATACTCATTCTGCATTTAATAACAAGGATAGTAAAGGAAGGTAAAGGAACATTAATTAAGAAAGCAATAAATAACAATTGCAATTAAGCAATTAAAACAAAGTGAATGCTACAATGATGGAGTAATCTTGATCTTTATTGTCGATCATGTGCATTTCCAAGTACGTCACACTCGAATAAAGGTTTCATACAATTACAATCATCACACTGTGGGCATGTACTAGGGAAAGAGTTGAGATGAACTAAAAATGAACAAAAAAGACTCTATTCTAACACTAACTTACTGACTCTAACTCATTCCCTTCTTATGCACCCAAAGGTGTATTTACAGGCTTACATAGGAATTGTGATATCGTGTATCCGATATCATTATCCAGGCTACGATATCGTGTATTCGATATCATAGATCCGATATTGAGGATCCAATGTCAACACGTGCCAATATCAAGGGTCTGATGTCAGCACATGCCAATATCAAGGGTTCGATGTCAAGGGTCTGATATTAGCACCTAACAAACCATGATTCATCACTCTCGCTCTATGGGATAGCATCTTTACCACTTGGAGATTGTATTCTCAAAATTGCAAGAAAATAAATTATATGTCAAACAAGAGAAATGTGAATTTACAAAAGTAGAATTAAAATTCCTTAGCCACATCATTGGTGAAGATAGGGTTAAACCAAACCCAAATAAGGTGAAGGACATTATCACTTGGCCTATTCTAAAAGATGTACATGAGGTATGTAAATTCTTAGGATTGGCCAATTACCACTAGAAGATTTTTTATAAATTCTTGATTGTTGCTATGGCCTTGACTAATTTGTAAAAAAAAACGATATTTCCTACAATTAGAATGACAAGTTCTAGGAAGTTTTTGATAAGATTAAGATGATCCTTAAAACTCAACTTGTGTTGGTTTTTATTGACTTTTCTAAATCATTCAAAGTCCATATCAATGCTTCAAATGGGATAATTAGAGATGTTCTCTTGCAAGAGAATTACCTTGTGGCATATGAATCAAAGAAGCTTAATTCCATAGAACATTTGTTGGTAATGCATGAAAAGGAGATGTTTGCCATTATGTACTAGCTTTGCAAATGGTAACACTACCTTCTAGGTGATTCTATGGTGGTGAAAATAAATAATAGTTCCATGAGCTCCTTGCTCACACAATCCAAGTTGAATTTAAAGAAGTTGAAGTAATCTCAATGATTGATTTTACTTTAAAAGTTCAATAATCAATTTGTGTATCAACTCTAGATAGAGAGAATGTGATGGTCAATGTATTAAACCATCATTCTCAAGTGCATTCAATGGATATTTTGGATTAGCCTAATAGGGCTTAGATGGTGGTAGACCATGAACTCTAACAAATAATTTGAGATGAACTACATCATGATTAATGTTCTTAGGAGTTGTTGAATAGTGATAATTCAAATTTCAATGAAGTCAACAACTAGTCATATACAAAAAAACAAGAATCTATGTTCTAGATCAGAATGTCTTTCATTCTCATATCATTGATAAATGTCATAGCCCTCTTTAAGTAGATCTTTCAGACTCTAAAACGATGATACTATTGATGAAGCATAACTTTTATTAGCCAAAATTTGGAGTTGATATGACCAACTATGTGCAAAGTTTCCTGGTATATGTTAGTAGGATAAAGGTTTGAATGATATATTAGGAAGCCTATTCCATCCCTTAAAAATTTTAGAGCTTCCATGGGTAATAATTTTGATGGATTTTATTACTATGCTCCTAATGGTACAAGGATTTTCTAAAAGCCTTGTAGTTGTGGATAATTTTTCCAAGTATGTTGTTTCCATTCTATTCCTAACATCTACAATAGAATAACTCTCTCTATAGGCATTACATGCCATAATGATCTTCATGTTAACTCATTTTATAATAAACACTATTTTGAGATTAATCATAAACATTTAACATGTTTTCTTTAATTAATTATGTCAGATAAATGAGATGATCATGTCAATTTGAAGAGTTCAAATTTTGTATTTACTAATTTTTGTAGTTCAAATAAGTTAAAAGAAATATTTCAAAGAGGGAATGAGGGAGAAATTTTTGCTTTAGTGTTTATGCCAAAAGACTAGAATGAAGTTCTAATTTCTATAGAATGTGATATCATCATCGAAAAATATTTATCATGTTTTAGACCAAAACAAAAGATAGAGAACACAATATTCAAATATTATTTCTAAAAGTTGCAATAATTCCAAGATTATATTTACCATATTATTTTTTCCAACCATAAATATTATTTGAGTTGTAGAAAACTAAGGAATATGGGGACTTAATGCTAAGAAAAAGTAGCTTGATATTGATTAATAAAAGTGATGCAAGATTTAGTAGTTACCAAAAAATATTTTTTCTAGTAAATATCAAGATTGGAAAAAATTTGCATCATTGGGTGAATATTATTATTAATATGTTGGCAACATGGATTCTAACCATGGATCCTCATAATAGTAATATTAAATGTAATGAGCATATTAATATTTTTTACAAGTGCCTTGAGGAGGAACATAATGTTCAAAATTGAGAGGGTCAATTTCATAGGAAAGTATGAAGGTCATTATTTCAAAAAAATATATTGTGGCAAAGAAATGGATATGAATGTGATGCTTATATTCTACCTTATGTAATCCAAATAATAACAAAAGGGAAAATATCATTTAGAACCTCAAATGTTCCAATGTATAGATGGAAAATATGATGTGATATTTTAAATATTTCTGAATTACATAGTAAATGGTTATAGTGATAAATAACTATAGAAAAATTTTGAGCTACAATTTTCAGTTCTATCATATTATTTATCCTTATCCAAATTTATTTTTCAATTTAGTATTTTTTGTAACTATGTTTAGCTACATAAATTAGTTTAGCTATATCTTATGTAAATGGATGTTAATATTTTTTTATGTATGTATTGTGAATAATTGTAGATATAGTCAAGAAATTAGAAAGAGTAAAAGTAGTTGTATGGGATTTAAACAATGTACTTGTAAAGGATATTCATTATTCAAATGCGCAAGAATTGAGGAAGTCTATTAGAACTTATGATGTCTTACTAGGGAAAAAGTACTATATTATTCGACCAGGTGTTCATGAATTCCTTGGGGTGCCAGACAACGTCAGGGCAACGTTGTTATAGTTGGTATCAGAGAATTTTTATAATTGTGTTTCCATATGCATGTGCCCTTTGGTTGTGTTACACCATTGAGGTTGTTCTATTAATGGTTCCTTAGGATTGATATCTAGGTGATCTAGGATCAGATCCTTATGTGTTCTTTGAAGAGTTACCTTATGGTAAGATTTTTATGCTCTTCATTAGGGGGCCAATGTTACGTTATGAGCAACTGATGTATGTTGTTCTCCTCGAAGATGTATACGATTGCATTGTGGTATTGTTCTCCACTTATTTACTTGTGGTTGGACTAGTTGTGGTTTTATTTGATATGGCATAGGAGAGTTCTATTGGCAACTCACAAATTAATGTTGCTCAAGGAGCTCTCATCTCTAGTCTCCAGTGATTCATCTAGGATGAATTGGACCTAGTCTCCATTTTGGTTTCCACTCAGATGACATGTATCAAGATGGCATTGATTGAATTGTGCAGGATGCCTTATCCTTGCACTCCCACTCACCCTAGATACAATGAGTATGGGAACTACAAATTGGGACATGTTGGTTTCTAGGTACCTTAGGATGGAGGGCCTTCGAACATGTGCTCTTGGTGAGCCTTGTTTTGGGTGGATTAAGACTATTGCTGATAGAATTCGTATGTTCATGTTTGTGATTGTATGTTTTTCTAGTTGTGTAGGCATGTCTCCCTTGGTTACAGTTTTAAATTCTACATGTGTGTCACCTTCGTCATGTCTATCATTCATAATGAAAGGCTTGTGCTCCATGTGGTATGATGGCTTATTGTTGGGATTGTTGAGGATGCATTTGAAGGCCATTTGTGCCATCCCAAGGCCAAATGTTTGTGATCCTTATTTTGAAAACATCTTGTGCTTCAGGCATGATTTCCCTTGTTGCAAACCTTTGTGAGTTATGCTCCCTTGTTCAAGTTGGTTATGTTGCCCTTGGTTTTGTGGCATCACTCCTTTGATTGGTGACATTTCTTTGGGAACTTTGATTTGAAGACCTTTTGGTGTAGGTCATCCTATTGTTGGCTCTTGTTGAGACCTCACCTCTTTTGATGAGAGTCTTTCTTGTGGATGCATCCTCCCTGATGTTGCTTATTGTAGCAAGAATTGGAGCTTTCTTGAGACCTATTGTTGGCTAGACCTTAGTCACCCTTCTTATTTCTGAGTTGAGATAATGATTCTCTATTGCCCATACCTCTTATGAATGTGTTGAGATTTTGATCCTAGTGGGAACCAGTGTCAGTGGCTAGGTATGTTTGTTGTATGTGAATCTTGGAATTTTGAGTGTTCAAGTTCTCTCTAGGTGTGCCTCATGATAAATTCTTTTGTGTGAGTATATCTAACTGATCCATCAATATTTTGCATGATTCATCTCTATGTGTGTTGCTAAAGTCTTGCTCTTTATGATGTTGCCAAAGTGATATTTCTCTATTGTATGATCATGCCTAATGGATGTATATGAGGCTAATGTGCTAATCATGTTCCTGCTAACTTCTCTATTTTTGAGCTGTTGTCTCAATCTTGCACACAGCACAAGTACAAAGATGTGGTAAGTGCTAACCTTAGTTGATTCTGTGAGCACTATTTCTATCGGGAAGATGTGTGATCTTGAGGACTTCATGAATTGGTTATTTGGTCTTAAAATCCCAACATTGGGTTGTGGATTTATCAATACCTTGGCTATGATGAAAAAGCAAGTACATCATGATTTGTTTACCTCTTAGTTCTAGGTGAGCACTAACAGAGGATGATGATTCATCCTAGATCCTATAGATATTAGGTTAATAGATGGCATAAAATGGTATCCTTGACCATGCCAGATACTGATGGCCCAAGAGTGGCCAATGCCTTGAGGTCCCATAGTGGTAGGTGGTGGATACTCAATTGGAATGTCTCATTATTCAATCATTGTGTTTGTGTCTCAATTCATTTTCATTCAATGGTAGTTGTGTAGTGTAATGGTTTTTCATGTATGTGTGAAGATAGTTGTGCAGTGAGTGAAGTGTGACAAATGTTCACATACATGCAGAGATAGAAATAGGCTTTTCTCATAACAACACGGTGCAACCTAGGTGTGCTCCTAGTGTCCTAAATCCTTCAGCTTAGGATGGGCTTGGGTAGCTTGTCCTATAGCCTTTTAGGCCTCAGTAGCAACCCCAAATGCCATGTATTATGTTCACTAAATGTATTCCTATCCTCAAGTGTGTGAGATTGTAATATAATCTTGTGATGTTATTACCCTATGTGAGTTAGTTGTCTCCTTGTTGTAGGCCTATGCCACACCCTATGATAAGGCTAAGCTTGATGTATGGTGTTTTCCCAATGCTCATTCTTGAATCACCTCCTCTATATGTTGTAAGTGGCCTTTGTGCCTTGATGTGTAATTCTGTTGAAAGCCCCATGGAAAATTCTCTTTGTTAAGATATGGTGTTGTAATGAGCAGGCCAGGGCATGTCCTTGCCCAATGTGCTCTTGAATTGATGCCTTGTATTCTTGGTGATATTGGCCTATCATAATGGTGTATCCTTCAATGAATGTTCTTGAGACAAGAGAAGTCTTGGGAACACTTCCTCTTAGGTTCTTGGATTGGCAGAAATCTTATCCACAGGTGATCGATGGTGACATGTAGCCTGAAATTCAAACATATGGGTTCAATGAGCTTGATCTTATAGTGGGTGGTTCATGGTGGCCATGTGAATTGCAATGGTAGACTAAAATTCAAATCAAGGTGATGTTGCTATGTCTAGCTACGAAGTAGAGTTGAGTTCTAGCTATCGGCACCTAGACTCCCTCTTCCATGGCTGGATGGGATCGTGAAGTAGTTTTGCAAACAATGGGATGATGGTCCATCCTTGAATAAATGATGTTACAATTACAAAAATTGTGACTTCTCTTGGTGGCCTTGCCTAGTGGACTTGGATGTGCTCAAAAAAACTTAAGCCTATGCTCTCATGATTGGGTGCTTTTGGTGCTTCATGGATGATGGTGTGCTCTTGTGATTGGTTGTTTTTGGTGCTTCTAAGGGCTATGATGCACTCTCATGGCTTGGGACTTATTGGTGCTTTTGTGGACTATGGTGTGATTTCATGACTTGGGACTTATTGTGCCTAGTAGGCTATGGTGTATTTCCCAATCCCCTCCATGTACTCTATTCCTTGTGTACACTGATGTATCACACCATCTCTCCCTAATGTATTGTCCCATTTCTCTGGTGTATTGTTAAATTATGTCAGTGTCCTAACCTCTCTAGCGGGATAGCAAGCCTGAGCACTATATTACTTGGTGATTCTCTAATCCTATGAGGGATCATTCTCCATTACAATGAATACCCTCTTTGGTTCTTGAAATAATAATGTAGGTTGTATCAAGGTAGTTGTTCCCTAGATGGGATCTAGAAGTAGTTGATGTTTGGGACTTGTTCCTAGTAGTGGTCCCATGTTCGTGAACTCTTGGGGCTTGTTTTCAGAGATAGAATGTTGTTACCATGGTGGAATTCATGGAACCTCCCTTGTGAGGCCATGTTGTTGATGTAGCCTAAATGTATATATCTCCTCTCTTGTAAGCAAGGCATGATCTTATGTACTCTCTCTCAGCGTTTGGGGCTCTAGAGGAACTTCCTTTTTGGAGTTCTTTGGTAGACCATCTTTATTGTAAATCCTTCAGGGATGAGTTGTGTATTATTTTGAGTTGGTAGTTGATGTTGGTGAAGCCCATTCTTTGTAAAACTATCTTGAGGACCTAGTACTCCTATGGGCAAAATGTTCTTGTTGATTTGAGTTTGTTATTTGGGCCAAATGGTAATAGGCAGTTGTGTAGCCTTGTGCACCACAATTGTTGTAAACGAGTTGGACTGGGATGTATGAAATGAAAACCCAAATCTCCTAGGATAAAACAGAAATCCCTCTTGGTAAAATTTTGAGGGATGAACTCTTTTGCTTCTTGAGTTGTTCTTAAGGTGGTATCAAGTGTGGGTAAGACCTGTGAATCCATGTCTTTCCTCAATTGGTAGTAGTTTGATGATACAGTTGTGTTGGCTATGTGAACTACTTGGGCATGTATTATGGGTAAGGTATAGTTAGATTGCCATACTTGCCTACAGAAGAAACCTCCCAAAGAGGATCTTTTCTTCATGTTTAAAAATCCAATGAAAGATGTTAATCAAGAGTTGCAATCATTCTTGACATGGCAAGAAAATTCAGATTTTGGGAACCTAGATGTTCCTTGAAGAATTCATGACTGTGGTTGTCCTTGAAGGTGCTTCTACATGCTTCCTTGGACCAAGTATTCAAAAAATGATGCTTGACCCATATCTCAAAGGGGGAAGGATAGCTTGTAACTTGAAAGTATGGTTGATCCTTTCCCATGAATGGAACATTATGGTTGCAATCGACAATGTGGTAGCGGTTGACATGAGATGTGTGTATGAAGGATTAATTTGGGGTTGGCTACCCAACATATCCTCCACTTGTTCTAGCATTCAAGCAAGTGTTCTTGATGTTGGACAATCCCAAAGGATGATGACGGATTAGGTTTGTATGCTTGGTAGCCTCTTGGAAATGCTTTACAAACAAACTTTGGATCTTCTCTTTTGGCTATGGAAATGAAATAGTGTTGGATGGTGAAATTGCGATGTTGGTGTGTCTGCAGATGGCAAGGTTAGGCTCAAAAGATCTACCCTTGTACCTTGTTTTGAAGGGAGAACATGCTTAACTCCCTTCATACTAGCCTAAACAAATGTAATGTAATAAAAAAATGTGCACAGTATAGACATGTGGATTCAATGCTTAGATGGTTGCACTAGTGAGACCTCATGGGTCTAGATGTGAGAAGAAAAATGTGGAGTTCTGGCAAGCTTGAGTTGCTTGCTAAGACATGGCTCTTTTGGAGTTCTGGCAAGCTTGAGTTGCTTGCGAAGACATGGGTGCTGAGATGCCATTCACAAAGGAACTTAGCAGGACTTGTGGAAGAAGAGAGTATCTCCTAGCATAGGTGTGGATCTACGCAAGAAGATATGGCTCTAGACCTAATAAGGGGTGGCTCTAGGGGAAGCCTTAGAGACATCGGCCCTTTGGGTTGAACTTCTCCCACTTGTCTCAGAGTAGGAAAAGTTTTTAGGCTTCCTCCAAGTGTCCTTTGCATTTCATGCAAGGCCTTGGATGGAAGGACGTATCAAGTGTTAGGGTTGGTACCTTCCCTCAAGCTTGGTGTCAGTTGAGTTGGTGGATTCCCTAGAGTTTACAGAGTTCCAAACCCATACTTAAAGTGTACTCTCGAAGTCATCCTAGCCTTTGCTCCGAGGATGTCACTTATTTTGTGTGGGGGAGGATTGTGAGATATGTCTCAAGGTGGTGGTTCTCTTGGGCTCTCCCCATGGTTCGAGGACCATGGAACACTCTAAAGCACCCTTAGGTGGCTTTCAACTATTATGAAACCCATCTCAGCATGGTGATATCAAGCCAGCAGCAGGACACCCTCCTATTGCAACTCTCTCTAAGTTCTCTTCATACTACCCTCACTAGGAGAACTACATGGCCCTGATTCTATGGTGGTCACAAATATGTAGGTAGTTAGAACTAGATAGTTTTGGTGTGGTGCCAAGCTAAACCTTGTACCAGATTGTGAGGGGTCTGGGGGTGAGGTGCCTCCTAGTAGATGCATTGTTTCTCTACTACCAATGTTGTCTACAAGGTTGCTTGTGTACTTATTTGCAAGGTCCTCATTTGAAGTTAGTCATTCTCCTTGAGTCGCATTCCCATATATATATTAAGAAGTTGTGTTGCTGCTTGCACCCTCTCTTAGGTTGCTTGCTTGTTAAAGTATTCCCCAAGTCTTCTGCCCCAGATCCATTGGATCTTAGTGAATTCCTTGGGGTGTCAAACAATGTTGGGGCAATATTGTTATAGGCATAATCTCTTGAATTTTCATTTGAATTTGATGTAATTATGATGTTTGCCACATCATACATTGTCTTCAAAGACTAAGCAACATCATTGCCTTCTTGGCCCTTCTCATGGCCTAATTTCATCTTAATTTTCATTGCAAAGTTATATTTTTTTATATTCAAATCTATCTTAGACTGCAACCTCACCGCAAGTCATGTTCTTTGAGACCATAAACTTAGCATAAGACATTCTTTCCACCACAACTCATGGTTTATGTTTCTTCAATTTTTGTATTGACCACAACTAATGATCGCTTGTTGGTCAAAACTTTTAAACCACCAAGATCCATGGTGGACTTGTGAATTATGTTTTTTAAAGTGCATGACTAATGGTTGTAATATCATGACTTGTTCTATGTATTGTAGTTTAAGCCATTTGAATTTCTTTTCTATTTCATGTACTACAACCTATTGTAATTGGTTGTGGTGGATTTGCTATAATCTCATGATAACTCATGCTCTATTGAATTTTTACCACAGTGATAGAGTGGTTAACTTGTGGTCAATTTTCTAGCTATAATTTGAAGTTGAAATTTTACGTACAAAGAACTAGAGAGAACCTTATTTTTCTCTTAAGCTCTAACATATAAAAGAACTTTAAACAATTCGTATTGTAATTTTAAGATGATGAAGCTAAATCTTTGTATAATATTCTCAAATACAATATTAAAGGCTAAAAAATAAAAATCTTTGACCATTTTCTTTAAGCATTTCACATAGAATATTTTTATAATAAAAAATTATATCATAATTGAGTAGCATTTTCTATTATAATGATTGACTTACTAACTTACAAATTAATTAACCATAATCTTTTTTTATAACAATGTTATCAAATTTGCATTAAATTCAAGATTTTCATGTTGTTGAACATTTATTTTTGTTTCATAGGTATCTTAAAAGAGCTTTGGGACTTTACTATTAAAAAGATTGAGAAAATTCTTTGTCGATAGAAAAAAGATTAAAGTGGATGGTAAATTTATTTTTAATAAATATATCATGCTAAGCCATGCATGCAAACAAATCTTGCATTATGCTATATTTTTCTTTAGATTCTTGCTTATTTCCTAAAATCTTAATATTTTCTCTAGCATAAAAATTAAAATTTTCCACATTTTCACATAATTGCTCTATGAAATTTTCACTCATAGAACTTAGTGATAGATTGAATTTGAGATGAATTATTTTTAACCTATTTGGAAATCATTAAAAATAATTTCTTGAGATTAAAAAAACCTTTTCAATAGAAAAAAGAAAATTCATTTAATAATAAGAGGTAGAATAAAATGTGTATAACCACTCGTCTACCATGACCCAATCATTTATCATCATCATGAAAATCACTTGTTTAATCATTCTTCAACTTTAAAATACTACAATTTACCCCAAGCAAAAACAAATGGGATTTAGTTTTGTAAAAGACTACATTAATACAACTTCCACAACTCCAAACGAAAAATTTGTTTTAGCCAAACTAAAAATAAAAATCCTACCAGTGCTATGAAGAGTTTCCTCAAACTAAGTTCAAGAAAACTCACAAGAACATGGTCAAGAAAGCATTATGCAATTATGTGTTGTTTCAAGTATTAAAATTTAGTAAAAGTTCTTTGGCTTGGAGGTAGGAGTTTTTCTTTGAGGGTATTCAACTAATTCTACATAGAGATGGTAATAATGTAGGTATTGGATGAAGGTTTCAATTGTTTGTTATAGGACGAAGCCAATTAGGCCTTTGAAGATGCCTTTGTCATCATCGTCATCCTAGCCTTGTTCCACCAAAATTAGGGGAGCCAATAGAGACTTTAGAAGAATTATAAAGGAATATAACAATATTTCAAGTATGACTTGAACTAGAAACCCCTTTCCTATGAAAACAATGGACTAACCACTTAAGCAACCTATCATTAGCATATAATCAAAATTAAGATGTCAATAGATTTCTTGTAAGATAAAAAGTTTTCAACTTTTGTGAAATAGCTTTAATTCCCAAACCATTACAAGAGAAGGCTTACAAGAACAAGATTTGATCCTTGACTCATTCTCTAATTCATCTAAATTACTATCTTTGGATCAGCATGGCTAGCAAATTGAAAATAAAAACAAAAAGAAACCACATATTTAAGGTATAAAGGCCAAGTGATTTGTGTAATGTTGGGACATTTTTTGTTTAATCCAATGAATGTCCTTCTTGGAGTTTTTGGAGAAGTATGGAAAGCATAAAATAATGGTATATTAAATGGGTTACGGGGAATTCATTTATATAGTGAATCAATTTATGATAAATGGTACTAGAACACTTAAACACTAGGACTAAAATTGTTTATAAATAAGGCAATATCTAATGAATTATCTATCCAAGTTTGGTTCTAAGCTCAAGGCATTGTAGACTTTGTTGCATGTCAAGGATGTGTGGAGTTAGAGGATATTCATCATGTTTTGATATCTTACCCATTTGCTTAAGAAGACATAAAAAAGTACACCTTTTAATATTTCATTCAACAATCTTACATAACAATGAAAGAAATAAACTTAAATTTGAGCAAAAACATATTTCACCTATCTATGACAGCTTAAAGCTTTGCATGTATGGAAGGAATTTTGTATTCCTAGGCTCAAATTTTAGTGGCAACAAATATGATGGGGATATTATTATTTTCAATTGATACTACTTTGTTGTCATTAATAACATCCCATTACTTATTTGTAACTTAGAGTTAAAAGCTGTAAAGTAAGATCCAACTAGGTGACTTCCTTGTTTAGAAAATAAATCTCAAGAAAGTAGACAAGCTTTAAAAATCTTATGAAAAGAACAAAATCCTTCTCCAGAAGTTATCATGTTCAACATAGTACAACATCTAACTATTTTCATTTCCAATAATTTCAATGCTTTGAATAACCTCTCATAAAAAGGCTTAATCCTTTTGTATATCATTATTTATACTATATAAAAATTTCATTCTGCTATTTAGTTTTTATTGAGGCTATCCTATACTCTATTTTATGGTTTAAAATAATAGTCCAATAATTCATGTCTTACATACAATTGCAACTGCACTATTCTTTACTTATATTGTACCTCTTTAATACTTTCCCCCAATAACAAACACACACTCTCTCATGCACATCTCTTCTCCTCTTGATTAATAATATTAACTAGTTAAATTAATTAAAACTTTAAAGATTATTAATTCAAAGTATAATTACAAAATCAACAACTTGGTTCTTGGGAGATTTGTAGTTAAAAATCATTTGCAACCTTCCTTTCCAAAAAAGGGAAAAAAAAAAGAACAAATGAAAAAGAAAGAAACAAACAAAAAGCTACTTTAGACTTTGCATTTCTTTTATTTTTAACTCTTATTTTAAAGAATATTTAAAGTGATTAGACTTGGCTATTTGTAGCTATCGATATTTCCATAGTTCAATCTTTTTTTTCTTTTTCCTTTTCCTTTTTTTCTTTTTTTGAGAATAGTTTTCTTATCTAGACTTTGTTATTTGCAAGTCCAAGATAAAAAAGGCTTCTTCTTCTTTTTTTTAAAGGTAGTTAGGGTTGATTTTTGTATTTATTTTGTTTTCAAATAAAGGTAGTTAGGGTTGATTTTTGTATTTATTTTGTTTTCAAATAAACAATGGCTTGTCGATCGAGGACTATTTTTGAATAAGATAATATAAAACAAGAAGTTATTACGCAGAGATTCAATGCTCATCTTACCAAGGGGATCCCAAGACGATAGATAGATGAGTGAAAGTTTAACCCAAGCTTAAACCTAGATCTTACAATTGAGAACCAAGTACATTGCAATCACTCCAAATGATAGCCCCTCTAACCAAGATAATTTATTATGGAAATAAATCATGCCATTAACATATTTCATTTGGGTTGACATTGGGCATAGACATCACTAACATAAAAAGCAAGCTCATAGGCAACAATTTTTTTGCATGTATGCACAGGTTTAAATATACTAAGCAAGGAAAGAAGGGACAATGAACAACTAACGCATAACTATGAACATGACGTCGAGATACATAAATGCAACAACTGGGACGAAACATATCAACTTCCTGTTGTCTTCCAGAATGAATGATTTCACCTTTTCAATAAAGTCCAAGCATTCTCAATTCTGAAATATGGCCTGAATCAAGCTCTGGAGGTTCTTCATTTTCTTCACGATTTTCTACAATATATTCCTGCAACAATAAAAACCAATGTGTGCACAATTTAGCCAAAAGGAAAATATAGAATAAATCATAGAGATTAAGCACTGTAAAAATGCACCTTTCATCTCCATAGTGATAATATACTATCTACGGCGAAAATAGAGACTTTATTACTTTAATTTGAACCTTCGAATAGTGAAAGCACCTTTGTCAATTCTTGCTTTGCTAGAACATGATAATGACGATCGCTAATTTTCTGACCACAGATGATAGCAATAAAGAACCCATACAGCAACCCAACCAAGAGTACAGCAACAACTGATTAACAGGAAGGCATTTTCTTCAGTAACGTAAAATAAAGAAATATAATTAAAAGTTCATTGTTAATATAAAAGCATATGATGTAAGTAAAATGGGCCATTTTGCTGTTACAGTTTCTTGCATCTTCTAGACTGATATATCCAGAGCAAATGTTCTAGTAGACAAAAATGTTTAGAAAATTTCTTTTTTCAAAAATTAAGTATTGGTTAGTTCCTTAACAACATTTGCAATAAACAATAAAAACTATACATGCTTAACAAAGACCTTTGGAATCGCAATTATGGCAGTTCGCCCTCTTTTTCTTTATCTTTTTAAAAAACTCTGCTTTCAAAGGTCTTACGAGTATAATCATAAAGCACATGTACAATCATTAGTTTCTCGGTAATAATATTCTAAAAGATGGAAGTTGGAAGTTGTTAATAAAGAGATGTAAGGGTTCGGGAACATATGGAAAGACAAGGGCTCATGAGCCATTGTGACTTCTTACTAAGGATATAAGCTAATTTTCAGCTGTTCCCATGTCATTTTCATCACGACACATAATACACTATATCAGACGAAGAATAAGCAAGAGGAAAGAGAAAGGAACATGTGAAGAAGAGATTCAAATATGAGGAAGAAAACAGAGAAGAAATGGAACCATGTAAAAAAAGCAACTGAGTAAACTTTGACTTGTGAGTTGTAGTAATAAGATACCAGAGCTGATGAATACTAACCAGAACCTAAGAATATTCGGAAGAATGAAAATGGAACCACAAAGCAAATATATAATATCATAATTATGTAAACATGGAGTTCCGATGACTATCGTAACTTCCGATGAACTTCATAATTAAAGAGTTCATTGAGTCATCGTGAATCCTTTGCTAGTGGAAGAATGCAAGAAAATGCTACCACGAACAAGACTCTTAACGAGCACCCATTAAAGAAGTGACTTGAAGAGAAGAAGCAAGTGTTACAGGAGACAAGTGTGATTCCTATAATGCAAGATCCAATTTCCTAAATAAGAAAAGAAGATATAAGGTGAATCATTTATAATCTGGTCCAGTTTCCTAAAGAGGAAGAGAAGACCATATAGAAGGCTACAGTGGAGTAAAGGAAATGACTATGAAGGAGGATTTGCTACAAATGAGGTAGTAGTCCATAATAGGCCAAATTGTTGATTGCTGAAGGAGTCCATAAGGGCCTAACCCATGTAAGATTGACCAATCGGAAAAATTCCCAAAAGACCTATCATAAGTAACAAGCAAGGGCAAAGGATGTAGCCAAGAAGAATATATTACCAGAAGAGATTCGTAATGAGTTAGCCAATTGAAGAATACAAAATAAGTTAAGTTGAGGAAGAGTTAACAAAGTAGAGTGTGAAACTATGATAAGTCCACATACAAGAGTTTGTAATACAATATACATTACCAACAACAGTAAAACAAAGATATTTGTAACATACTATAAATTCTGAATAGAAGCAGTACCAAAAGAACTAAGAAGAAATTCTGAGAACAAATGTTATGGATTATTAATGGTATTATTATTAGTTTAAAAAAGTGCATCTCTCTGTAAAAGATCCTGAGGTACCAACATTGTATTACGAATACAACAAAATATCAATATATATATAAGATCTAACAAAAAGAAGTCTACTAGAATCAGAATCAAAGTTTGATATACAGTTTCAATGACTTTAGACTTGATCCTACAATTTAATTTTAGGTCATAAATTACAATTTAGCTGTCTTAATATTTAATACATTACCAGTCGATTGCTGTTAGTACATACTTAAAATGTTGTATGCGCTTTTCTATTATTAGGAATCTTATTTGTATTAAAAAAATTAAATGTCAAAAATATTTAAATGTCTTTTTAAGTGTTATATACTGTAATCAAAAAATGATGGAAGATGATCTAAATAACAAAGAATCTAGCTCTTCAAAAAGGTAACTGGCAACAAACAATTTATGTAATCGACCCCATTTTGTTGAGACAAGGGTAGGATAATGATGAAGACCATGATAAATAATAAAATATTTTATGTTCATAAAGCATCAATAACAATTTATTACTAAAACTATTATGCCTTGTATGAAGGTAACTATACAAACTATATTCAGAGCAATCAGGAATAGTACAAAATGAATGATATTGTATAATATTTTGATTGCAAAGTTGGTATATCATTTCATTCTTCAAAAGGAATTTTGAGTCATCTACCTACTTTGATTACCAAAGGATGAAATCCTATATGTGCTATGCTAATTGTGCACCACAATTGGTGAGGCATAACAACAATTAAATAGTTTGTCTTTAAATTAAAGCTTCCCCTAATATTATTTAAGTAAAAATGGTTTTTCCTTCTACATTTTTCCAAATCTTTTTATGTATTATTTGTTTACCATTTTGTGAACCTGCTTGGGATTAAAAAAAAAAAAGAATATGCTCTTGGATATTTTATTTATTGAGTCAAAAACTCTTTCACAAAACCATCCTTTATCTTGGGTCACCAACATTACCCTTTTGGAGCATTTTACCAATTAGAATTTAAAGGACTCATGAGTGTAGACTATAAATAGACAAGTAACTTCAACTTCTAAGAGCATCATCTCTGCTTCATGAAGCATCATATCATATTATGTTTACCTCTTCACTTTGAAGTCTTCTAATAGGAAAAGCTTATGAATTTCTTCTAACTATTTCCAATATTTATTTCCTAAATCAAAACCTCATATCAAACACCTATAAAGAATAGTTGGTTGGACAATAGCATGATATAGTTGCTTTCAAACATCCTAAGCAATAATAGATTTCTTACATGCACTTTTTAAAGCAAATAAGACTTTTATACTACATGTGACTCTTTGTGCAATGCATTAGTCACAGTTGTAGTTGCAAGAGCATTTTAAGCTAAGATATTAATAAGAGGACATTATATCCATTTGTTTATTTCCTATATTAAAATTGCATGTTTTATTGTATATGCCACAAACAATGATTTTACTTTTTTTGCACATTAACTTTCATTCTTGAACGCTAACAAAATTTATAAAAAATAATCAACATTTTCTACAACCCTTCCATTGAGTTTGCAATTAAAACATCAGCAACAATATAAAGTAAGAGTCAAACAAGACTATTTCCAACTATAGTTACATATTGAGTTGGCAATTTATGCATCCATTCCACTTTCCCTAAGCTAACAAGGCTTTTTGATAACAACTTATAGGGTCAAGTCCTTGATAATGGTGGACCCCCTATTCCATTGATAAACTAGAAATGCCTTGCATGACCCACCCATTGAGCAAGGACGAAAGTTGGCCTTAATGATCAAATGATGCCAAGTGGAAGGGTCATCAAGTTCATCAATAAAAATCCCAAACAAAATAGGAAAGAGAGGACATCCTTGTTTTTACACCAATAAAATATTAAATAAAATACTTTATTTCCCCATTGTAAATTAGATGCATACCTCTTTCTAGAGTTTTTGAATGGTTGATAACAATCCTATTGGAACTCCTAAATTACCTAGATGCCTCCATAACTTGCTTTGATTGAATGAATCATAGGCATTTGAAAAGTCTACAAAATAGATAAATGTTGTCTTATGTAGACCTTGTACTCTATCAATAAAATATTTTAAAGTGAGGATGTGGTCTATTGTAAAATGGTGCTACCTAAATCTCACTTGGGAAATTGTGTAACTTATTTTCTTCAACCCTTATTCCAAGCATGAATTCTAGAGCAATACCCCAAAAGCTTGGCAAAAATATGGTTAGTTACAACAAATCTATAACTATTTAGATCAGTTTTATCACCTTTTATGAATAACATAAATGCCTTATTAATACACCATTCCTTTTCTAATACCACTTGCATAACTGAATTTAAATTCTCCTAGGCAACATTTCATACTAATGGTTTCCATACAAGTTTTCTACGTTATTGGCTTTAATTGATATAATTCTTTTTATAATATATATTATATCATCGAAAGAAATAAATAATATATTATCATTGTTATGAAACTCTTCCATTTTGTCATTGCTATGAAACAAAACCTAATAAGAATTTAAAACATCTTTGAGACAAAAAGCATAGTCTGTTCTCTTCTTGTTTTAGATTAAATGACAATAATATTTGAGATTTTTCTTTATCATATGCAATAAAATGACTTGTCTTTGTCCAACAAATTGTCTTCTTTAGCCCCAATTAAATTTTTCTATGATTTGATAATCGTTGGTGACTTCTAGGTCTTATTGTTGATCATTTGCATTTTGAGCTTTCGAAACACTGAGGGATGTTCAAGTAGAGTTTTAATAAAACTTACATTTGAATTTCAAATCTTCTCTTTTTCATTTTAAAAATTATTCTTTCATTTTTTGTTATTCTAAAACAGCATTGCCTCTTGCAATATCTATTGTTCTATGCATCAAAGTACAAAAGGTGATGACAAGATTCAATTATTTCTTCACTTACCTTTAAACATTTGATGTTGCTCACATTCCTTGAAGTAGAACAAAGAAAATCAATGTTATCTCAATCTTGTGATCCTAGGAAAGTGAAGTTACTTAATTTTGTGTATTTACTGATGTCATTTAGAATCAATGGATCTAGTCCCTGTCTCCATTCTAACAAATGCTTGCCCTGTGATTGAACTACATATCTTCAAAGAATTGATTCCATTCTGCACTTTTTTCATATTCCAAGAAGCTTTAAGGATTCTAGAGACCATTAAAAACATGATTATAACTAATTCTAGTACTAAATTCACCATAGAAGTAAATTTTTCATCTTTGAGAAAAAGTAGCAATATCCATGCCAAGGGATTGGAGGAGTAAAATCCCACAATAAACCTCGTTCATATAGAGTGGCTTTTACTGGTGCAAAGTAGCAAAAAGCTAAGACCAAAAATAACTTTTACTGTATCATTTTTAGTCAAATATACTAACTATATTCATTTACCTTTTCAATATCAACTTGTTAAAAAGAAGAATTTTGAATCAATATAGTCAAAACTCCAAATAATCATCCCAAGCTGCAATTTTCCCATAGGAAAAAGACAAAATAGAGAAATCTGGAACAAGAATTTCTGGAGAGTTTCCAATTTTTGAAGTCTTGATGATACCAAAACGTCAAGGCTATTAAAGAGTGATATATGATATAAATCCTTCACTCTATCTGCTACAATTCCATCAATTTTTGGATAAAGATAATGTGACACTTTCCAATAAATATTTAGTTGTATCAATGAGATATAGCTCACAAATTCAATAACAAAGGTTTATACCAAAATATAGAGAAATTTGGAAAAAGAAATAGCTAAAACTTACTTTTTCAAGTAGAAAACTGCATCAATGGTGGTAGTTACTAATTAAAGAAATGAAGCATGGTATTGTTTGGACTTTTTAACCACTGCAAGTAGCACCAGCATAAATGATTTGATTTTAGATAAATGTGACCCATGAATGTAAAAGAAAACCTGATACCACTGAAAAAAATTTGAAGGACACATACACTCCCGCCATCCATGCATCTTACCTCCCGTCTCTTTGGGACCAGCATTATTCAACATGAAGTCAGTTGTATCCAAATTACAAATCTCCAGGGACCTTTAGAGATCTGATCTAAAATTTCTGTTCAGATTCTACTGATTAATGTCATGAGTTAATCAAGCTCTCTCTTTCATAGATTATACAATTAATAGATACAAATATTGTGTTTAATCTGTCAAGTAAAAAACAATCTTGAACAGATTGACAACTGTGCCATGGGAAAAGAATATCCTTGGGCAAGTGTAAGAAACAAGATATTTGCCTTAGGAGGAGGTGCAGCTTGAAGAGTAGTGGGAGAAGGCTGAGCAGGAAAGGCAAGCACGAGAGGAGGAGGAAGCTGCCCAGATCCAACAACAGTTGGATCATGCTCATGAACAGGGTGCCCAATTGTGGTTTCGGTAGGGGCAATGCCCTTATGTGGTCATGGATATCAGACGCAATACAACTTGGCATGCACTTAGACAACATATCAGGCACAGTGGCATGAGCTGCACCTAGATAGGAAAGGGAGTGCCGATGAGTATGCAAGGAAAGAACAAGCTTTTAAAATTTTCTAAGAGGCTGATGCATTTGTTGATTTGGAGAGACACTGCGCTATCCTTGACGCAGTGCACACCTAGGAGCGGGCTTTTTGTGCCTGCACTTGACTTCCTAATTGCTTATAAGGATTTGGGTGAAGGAGAATTGGGGGTGGGGGTTGGGAAGCAATGAGGGTTTTTCTATTTTGTCTGTTTTAAGTGTTGTCTGTTATGACATTGTGATAGGTAGGAGGGGAAAGAATGTCCTTTTGTTTTTCTTAAGGGAATCCCTTGTCTTTAGCTTAATTTTTGCAGTCGTTCCTTCTGGGGGGTGGGGGATGTTTTCTACCCCCGATTTTGGGCAATGGGGGTAGTGAACCTTGGCCCCTAATCAAATCCTGGCCTTAAAAGGTAGGGATGTTGTTTATACTATTTTGTAACTAACTTTTACTAATAGACATCCTGAATATTTCTAAAAAAAAAAAAAGCCTAAGGCACATTATGTGCTCTTAAGGTAAAATTACAGGTTTTCATGTTTATGTCCCAATACTATCCCTTTGTAATAGCTTTCAAATACATTATAGAAATGGAATAACAGATTAAAGTTTTATAAAGAAATTTATACGTATTGCAGGAAACATGGAATTTCAAGTGGTATAAACTAGATTCAAAAAACATTTCTTCCGAATATATTAACAATCTTGTTTTCATGTTCATAACTCGCATCTATATGCTAATTATAATTTGTTTAAAATTCATTTTAGATTACAATATTTCTTCTTCTAGAACTACCTAAAAGATATGCTGGTATTTTCTATATGAGAAAACAAGAGATTGCTTATTAAAAAACTAATATTGAGAAGCGCATACCCGCAAGCAAGTAAAAACCATAGGGATGTTGCTCATAGCCAAACATCTCTCTTAATTCTTCACCATAAAATTTATACACAAGCATTCCCAAGAGGGCAACAACCTAGAAAAAGAAAGTTCATGTGAGTTGTCTTGCGTATTATTTTAATGTAGACGCCAAGTTTGAGACAGAAATACCCAATGTAAAAACATGATCAAACACAATAAAATAATAGTAACATCTACGGTTGTGATATTATGATTAATAAAAAAATTTCAAATGATCTACAGATATTATATCTAGTTCAACTTAAGGTCACCACTTTGATTCCCAAAGGTATTGCTACATTCGTCTTTTGTTTAACCATCATTTAACATCTAATCTCATTGTGATATCTTTAAGCCTAGTGTTGTAATTGCATCTCCTCTTTAGTCTAATTGCCAAAATTTATCCAACAATGCAAAGCAACGAATTAGAATTATCTTCAAGGTGTACTTTAAAGGCAAGCCATCTATAGGAAATGGCACACAACCATTGTGGTTTTGGAGAGCCAATGGACACCAAATATTCTCTAAATCAATTTGCCCGAATAAATCTTAAGATAAAATGAACATAAATTTCAGCAACAATAAATAGAAATAGGTATTTTGTTTCTTTTATTTTCTTTAAAAAATTTAACTACATAATTTATATAGTTTATTTAGATCAAGGATTATATAGATTGGAAATTGGAACAAATGTAAGCTCCAAGCTATAGGTTCAATTTTGGTGGGCAATGCTGAGTTATAAAGCGCTAATTTGACTATATGTCTTGGAGGTAAATATGGTGTGCTACAGACCTTTAGTGGCTAGGTGCCATAGTCTAAGCTCCCTCCCATCTAGTAGTAGGTGGCTAAAATGGTGGAAAACTTTTTTGTTCAAAGAGAGAATGTCTGGAAGTTACATGGCACCTACTTTGCATTTATGAGGTGCCTCCAGCTTTGAAGACCGGTGAATTTTCCAAAGTTTTTCAGGGCTGCCCTTGAGAGAAGAGAGACCAACAAGCATTCAAAGCTGATCTTTGCACTTTGGCATGCAGCCAAGAGAAGTTCCACTCAAGTGCCTTCTCTAGGGATATAGGACTACCAACACATCTACAGGTGTCAGATTGTGCAATGTCTGTTTCTTTCTATGCTCAGGCTTCAACCTCCAAGGGATCTAGGTTGTTGACTTTGCCACAAGATGTTGCCACCTCAGGTCAAGAGGGGGCTTGCAGATGTGCACATTGGCAAAACTCTTGTCCATGTGATGGCAGAGGTTTCTGTCTCTATCCTGAAGAGTAGATGAGGGCAAACTTTGAGTTGGAAATCCAGGCATGCTTGGAACAAAGTAGGAAGACCTATGAAGATTCTTGGAGGAAACATGCGGAGAAGCAACTCACCCAAGAGGCTCAACAATGGGTAGTAGAGACTGAGAACCGGTTGAACCAGAAGGCCAAAGCTGACCTATTGATGGCCACAAAAGACATGAAAATTAAACTTAAATGGGAGGCAAAGATATGATAGTAGATTCAAGAATCAGAACTATAGTATAGGGTTGAGATTGAGTTGGGGGATCACATCAAAGCAGAGCTTCTCCAAAAAATTGAGGAGGCGCATCTCAAAGAATAGGAGGAGCTCCAACAGCATGAGCCTACGCAGGAACAGGAAGAGATGAGGATGCCATTGCAGAAGTAGCATGCAACAAACATCAAAAATTGATTGACCACTAGAAAATGCCCTTATGTGATGTTGGGTGTTAATTGTTATACCCCCTGGGATTATCTTCGAGCCTATATTAGATGTGTCTCCTTCACATGTCATCCAAATAAGGCAACTGGTCTCATCAAAGCAGACAAGCAGAAACCATTAGAGTAGTACTATGTGTTTCACTAGGTGGCTAATTTCATTAACTCCAAGGGGAAGCAGAACATGTTGAATGGGATTCATCATGAGTTAAGGCCTCAATGCTCTTGCATGCACCTCCTATTTCCTTGATGGCTTCTATCTTCTTTAGTGTTGTCAAAGGTGTTTCTTTAAGGTTTTAGGGTTTTTTTGGGGACCAAGGTCATGAGATGGAGCCCATGTGCTGTTTCAATTGTCAATATATGTTTGTGTTTATGTTTGTTATTCATGTCTGCGCACAGAAAGAATTATTCCTTATTTTTGTGTTTCCAATGGGAGTTCTCTTCTCCTAGAAGGAATAATTCTCCCTTCTTTCATGGCTTGTACTTTGTGTGTTTTGTATTATAATATATCCTGATCTTTTCTAAAAAAAATTCCAAACTAGCCATAGGAGCTTTGTTAATAACCAACATATATAAGGGCATAGAAGTTAAAACTAATTTAATCAACTGTAACTAGCCTGCCTTGGATAACAATTTCTCCTCCTATTCTGTAAGTCGTTTGGAAATTTTTATAAAAGCTCATCCCAAATAAAGAGTTTCATTCTTCCTAAAAATATAAAAACACCAAGGTACAAAGTAGGAAGAGAATTTGTCATACAATGCACATTTACACACAAACTTGAAGACAATATTTGGAGTGCCAAAATTGTAGATTAAAATTTAGTGAAATTAATTTGGAAACCTAAAGCTGTAGAAAAATCATTCGGCTTGGAGCTGAACTGAACCAAGGCAGAAAAAACAGCACCAAAACCAAAAAAAAAAAAACACACACAAACCCCCAAAACCCACCACCAATAAAGTCTTAGAGGTAGGCAAGTATAGCCACAAACCACCTACTCCTAACTATGCACTGCATCCAAAATAGCCCGATGCCTTTCCAAGTCAACAAAAGCAGCCACCTGAAAATTTTTGAAAGTTGCTTCCATTCTCACACACACTAGTGGATCCCCCTCCTTATCAAGGTGCATTTCCCGTCCCTAGCACCAAATGTGTCTACGTAGAGCACTCCATGGCATATTCCTCCTGATATCCAAAATGATGTAAGGGCAGCACCCTTGTCGTAGCCATGCACGAGCGCTATTCTCATGCGCAACATCCAACCTCCACTATATTTGTGCCTCCTTCTCCACTTCCCTTTCCCTACGCTCTCGCTCTTCGTGTGCCCACCTCTCTTGGCCTCAAGCTTGCTCCTGAAGCTAGGCACGAATAAGCTCCTGCAGCTTTGCCTCTAGCAAATCATGCATTGTGGCTTCCACTAGGTCCGACCTTCTACCCTCCTTCGCTGCATCTAGGAAACATCGCTCTATTTCCTCCAATTGCTATTGGAAGGCCTCCTCCTGCTCTACCCACCTTTGCTCCCAGCGGCTCCTCTCTTCCTTCACTACAAACTCCACAAACTTTGCCAACAAAGCCTCCATCCACGAAGACTTGGACCTGGACGCTTTCCCAACATCAGTGGTACTTGCATGAACCAACCCCCCACCCCAACCCCGTGGCAAAGTCACCATAGGCATCACCAAAGAGGAAACCATATCATTTGCCATGTGGCTAGAAACCATCCTACAAATCACTGGACAGCCCCACCACCATTGCTAGCTCACTTTGTGTTCTCTGCAGACTGTACAATGTCTAGACTATGATACCCCCCACAATGTATCGTGGCAACCTTGCCTCCTTCCAAAGCACCAAAATTAACCCTGAATGTCTTCCCTGGTGGCCCCCAATGTAGTGTATCCAGGAAGAAACAAGGCACATTCATCATATGCCTCAAAGATAGGCAACACATGATACTGAAATATAAACCTTACAATTTAGAGACATTTCCCTATTGAATGAAAAACCATTCAACTAAATCAACAGCTACCTACCATAGCATTGGCAGCGACAACTTTAGAACTTGCCCACTTCCCATCTTGGGAACGGGCCTAGGGAAAAATAGCTTCGTGTCATGCAACCCTTGGCTTGTGGCCGGAATAATCTCACCTACCACCGAAACACCCAGCAACGTCGTGATCAAAATTTCTGTAAGTGGGATGTGCACTCCCTGGAACAAGGTAGAATCCCCCTCCCATTTAGTGTAGAAACCCTCATCTTCCAGATTCAGCTCATCCTGTAATCGGGGCAGCAACCCATCCCAACCAATTCGCACCACAAGCTGCCACAGCTCCGCATTTTCCTGATACCTGTCACATGGCAGTTCAAATGTCAGTGTCACACCCATTGTCATCCATGCCTCTTTCCACAAATGAAAACCTTCTACTGCAATTTAAGATGGAGATGGCAACTACTTCGCCCAAAAAATGAAGTAATTTTGGGCCCTCTACAGGGACCACAAAATTGCCACAGCCCTTGAACTACCGTCTAGATTCCGTTGTCAAAGATTTGCCACTCATAACACCTTGATGCTAAATGGGCATTCATATGCAAAATGTGCCACTGTCTCCACACTTGCCATGCATAGTGAACATGTGGTGATGATATTAATCCCCTGATGCCTCATAACTGCATGAACCAGAATAGCATTATTATTTATTAACCATACAAAGGCTTTAATATTTTTGAGTAGGAAACCTTGCCCTAGGCCTCGCCACCCCTAACTCGTGGGGTACCAATGTTGGATAAATTGCTTTGGGGTAGTCCCCATCAGCCCTACTTGATGCATATAATTGGCATGTCTGCAAAGTGCATGCCAAACGTGGGAATCATACAACTCGACATTCCATCTTTGGTACTTATTTCCCATGACAGTGATCCATCATGTTAGCCAATGATCAACCAAAAGCAACCTATTGAGCAAGGTTTGGTAGCACATGTCAAGAATATCCTAAAACCTGTAGATCCCCAAACCCCCAGCATTCTTCAGCCTCACCACAGTATCCCAATTCACCAAATGCACATAGCTTTCTCCTTTTCCCCCACTCCAAGTAAAATTCTGTATGATCTGATCAATTTTGGCAACAATATCTGCTAGGGGAGAGGCCATTGACGCAATGTACCTCGCCATGGTCGATAGAACCGACGAAGCAAGTAAGTTCCGTCCTGCCCAAGTCAAAAATCGACAGGTCCAATGGTCAACCCATCTATGAAGTTGTTCAAGCAACTGCATCCATGTCTTCCTCTTGTGCCAATCATATAACGGCCCTTCCCTTGTTGCGCCTTTGAGCATTTATTGAATTTTTATCTTTGTCACCCTCCATCCTTTGGTAGTGGCAAAAAAGAAACACATGTTTCGATCTCCTTCACATAACCAAGAAACCCGAGACTACTGCTGCCAATAACCTTCCTCCTCCCTGTCCAACTCCTATACCTCACTCAACACCTCTCTCTCCTCATCCACCAAGTCCGCACAATCTTCCTCCAACCCTTGTATCTCCCACAGACTAACGTACAACTGCTTCCTATAAGCCCTGAAGCCATACTTTTCCTCTGACATTCTAGCTATGATCTATTATTTAAGCAACTTTAGGCCCTTTTTCAGTAAATCTTTGGGTTCCTAGTCCACCGAATAACTCTGCCAGACATCCTGCACCAACGACCTCAACCAAGGCTTGCCTAACCAAGTACATTCAAACTGAAACGACCTAGGGGCCTGACCTTGGCTAGATTGAAACTAACATAGAAGGGACCTATGATTCTATGCTTGTTGCTCCTTCCCAGCAGCCTAAATGTCAAACTCCAACAACAACCTCGTACTCACCCAAACCCTATCAATCCGAGATTGAACCTTATCATACCCGCTTCTCCTATTACTCTAGGTCAATCTGCATCCCTCAATATCCAAGTCCACCTAATCATGGTCCTGAATAAAGTTTGCACATTCTGTGGCCCTAGGGGGATTTGCATTGTCCCCCCACCCCTCGCGGCTCTTTTCCCATAGGTACAGACACTGGTTAAAATCCCCAATAAGAACCCACTTGTCAATGTTAGGGACCATCCATGCTACCTGCCTCAACTCTTGCACCCACGCCTCCCAGCTCTACAGCTTGTAAACATTTGTCAACCAAAAGTTTTCCTGGATCACATGAGCTATTTGACTCACATTTGGAGTCATCCACCAACATGATCGAAACCTTTGACAAAATGGCCAACCCTCCCACATGGCCTCTGCATGGAACCATTTGTAAATTCCAACCCTCCCATTGCAACAAACTTGCTTCAACTACCTGTAACTTCATCTCCTGCAAGCACACCACGTTGCATCCCTCATCCTAAACCATCATTTTCAGGGTATTTCGCTTGTAAGAGGTATCTTGTCCCATGCAATTCCAGGAAAGGATCTTCATGGGGAAATAGACATCCGTCTATGGTACACCTCCTTCAGGGTCCACTTCACCCCCAGGTCAATATCCAGCTTCGTCATTCTCTCTCTCATTGCCAAAGCATATGGTTGACCAACCTTGCTACCCATCAGATAGTCCATGGTAGCATCGACACCCCCAAGCTTGGAACCAACCAAATCCTTCATCTTCAGCCAAGAGGACCCTCGACCCAAGGTAATCCAGTCCCCCAACAAAGGCAACTACATACCTTTCTCCTCTGGCATGGTTGGCTACTTACCTGGTGGGGCATAGGGGGATTGTGCAGCAGTACCCATCCTGACCGGCCCAATTGGGCTAGCCACCCCAACCCCCTCTCACCATCCTTCGACAACAGTGCGACTCCCACCACTGAATCCTTGGGAAGCAGCATCCCCTTAGCATTCGTAGCCTATCCCCACTCTCCACCTCCAACAACCAGTCCCTTAGGCTAGATCTTATTTCCCTAGCCCACCAACAACATTGCCTTTAACACGTGGCCCTTCTTGCCAACAAGGTTCCATCCTCTCTATGACTGTTGTGATGGTCCTTGCTACCAGACCCAACAGTCCGTAGTTAAATGCCCCTTCCTGCACTTCTCGCATGCTGCCAGCGTTGCCTCCCTCTGTGTTGGTTTTACTACCAACAGGTTCTCAAACTAAACCCTTATCCTCACTTCCCTCAATGCTATGTCCAGCACCACCTCACTCACATGGTCCTCAGACCCTAGCAACCTCTAGACCCCATCTTGTCCACCGAAGCAGTGAACACATCAAACTTTATGAGCTCTCCAAATAGATCAGCCAGCAGTTTCAGAAACTTTGGCATCTAGAACTCAAGAAGGTCCAAGGTCCGAACCCACACCGATGCCCAATCGAACAAATTCACATCACAGTGGGCTCCCAGCTTCTAGGGCATAAGAGCCAGACCCTAGGCCCCATAAAACCACGGCCACCCCCAATAGCACTCGCTCTCTATCAACCTCTGTCTAGAAGATGAACAATAGCCTATTGTCTGCAGGACTTCACACCCACACATTCTCCAATCCCCATGCCACATTTACTTATCAATGGGGTTAGTAAAAGAATATGCTAACCCCATTTACTTATCGGCAATTATATTCTTTTATTTATGTAAAGAAATGAAAGAAAATACATGTGTGATCATGTATGTTTATTTGTTTTTCATAAAATTAACCCACATAAATTATGATTAGAAGCCCTTTGGGCCCTAGGATAAGCAATTCACCTAAACTCATAGTAATTAGGTGGATGATGTATTTGATTGGTGTGCATTGTGTGAAGCATGTAGTATTTTTAGGGATCATTAACTACTTGTTCTAATAATAATATATTCATCCCCATACTTTGAATGGATGGGTTGCATTGTTTATTTATTTTGCATACACCATGCCTTGGATGTGCAAATAAGCATCACTATCCAACCCTACCTGTACATATGCTTACTTCGGCTTAATGTCTTGAGCCATTGGACCCAAGGGGGTTGAGTTGCACAACACCTGAAGGTTGTCAATGATGTAGGCATCATTTGTAAGTCTGTACTCACCTCAAGTACGATCTCTGATTACATATATTGGGGGTATACCAACGTGTAGTCTAAAAATGATGGTTAAGTTAAGCCTTTTTTTTGTAGTTGAGAATTCAAAGATAACCCAACTTATGGCCAGATGGTGACTAAATTCTTTGAGTTGGATGGCCCTAAATGTGGAAATGCAATGCCACATTGCATGGGCAAAGTTGTTGAAACCTATTTTTTGATTTCTAGTCAATTTTTTGAAGCCTATTCTAGATTAAATGATCTTGTATGGCAGAAACATAGTGGAGGACTAAGAGTACATTCAACCACATCCATTGGTGTTGCTTGTAAAATAAAACTTGAAACAAGTGAGTTACACAAATGTTTAATGTTTCACAAGTAATGCAGAGTATTACTAATCACCTTAGACAAAGCTAGTTTTTAAGATATCATAGTGCTACTAAGCATAGATTATATGTAATAGATGCATCAATCCTTAGGATTATGAGAAGTGGCAAGGTCTCATCATATCAATAATTTGTTAAGTTTAATGAGGGAAGGAGGTACATAGGCCCTATAATCACATCCATATTAGTTGCTAATGTAAGTATACCCCACATATTTTTAAAGGCTTGGAAAAGAAAAAAAATTGTACTAATTTTTAGAGGGTGATTATTAGCGGTCCTACAAACTTAATAGGAACAATATCCCAAGTTTAAATTAGGATATAATACAAATCCATAACATCACCTCTAAGCCTTCCATGATACCTGCACCCTACAAAATATAGAGAATGATTAGCAAAAATTAAAGTTGTTTCTCAAAACACTCATCAAGGAAGCAGAGAGCTAGTATAGATCCTTCAAACCAGAATCAATCAAAAGATGGAGTACCATGTTGGAAGTGTTCAATGACAAACACCAGACTTATTCTAGAGTGTTGAATTTGAGGAAACAAATTTAAGGATGGAAGTAAGGGACACATAAATACCTTGATGTAGCAATGGGTAGATAGCATTTGCTATTACATAGATGCCCATGCCATGGATTTTCTCAAAATTAAGAAACAAGACCAAAGATACCCTTAAAGTATATGCCCAAGTTAGACTATTAGAGATGACAACTCATTGAATTCAAAGGTTACTAGACTAGGTAATGAAAGAAGAAGGAGAGCTATGCAAAAGGGAATCTACCGAAGAGTATAATAGAGACCCAACCATTAGAAAAAGAGATATAAGGATATGTGAAACACAAGAAGACGAAACTTTAGAAGATGTAACCCAATGAAAAACTCTACCTATTTAGAAATCAGTCAATGATATTGCAAGAAAGGTAGAGAAAATATGGGACTCTGTAGATGTAAAATTTGCCATAGCACTGAAGATGGTGGAAGAAAAAACCAAAGAGGCCTTTAATAGAAATAAGGACATGAAGAAGAAAAAAGACAATGGACGTAAAAGTTATAAAAACAATGGAAGAGTTGCTACAATAGAGAAAGTTACAGACTCAAGTTCTGAAGATGACGTTGAATGCAAAGTGTACCAGTATGAACATCCTAAGAGATGTTGTCCTATCATGGCCTATTTACAAAAGTCTGAGGCATATGTAATAAATCTGAAGTTTGCCAAAAAAAAAATAGATGCCCAAACAATTACATTACCCACAAAGTAACTACAAACAACCCTATCAACAATCATATTATCCAAGCAAGGCTTATCCTCGACCACAGTGGCAACAACCACAATCATGGCGGATGCCACTGCCAAGGCAACGATATCCATACAGACAACTAAATCATTATAGATACTATGTACAGTGTCTATATCTCCTTGAAGTACTTCTGTCTATACTTCTTCTCCCTACTATCCAGAAAAATACATAGGCCTATGACCCCATGCATGGAGTCACATCCTTACACATCTCAACCAACAGCAGGTCTGTCCTATCAAGCTCCCAATCCTCTACCACTAGTACCACCACTGGTCATGTAAAGAGAACTACCAACATAGCCATAGCAAAAAATGCTACTAAGGCTATCACTACACAAGAGGACATCACCAATACATGTGAACCAAGATCCAAGAAAAGTCCCTTCTTTTAGACAAGTCTAGAAAAGATAAAGGACAAGAACTTCATCGACCCCTAGTCCTTCCACACAAAGTCCTAAAAATAGTATTATACTTCCAATTTCAATAAAAAATGATTTAACAGCTATCATGCTTACACAAACAATAACACACTAGATAAAAGAAAGAGCAATTCCCAAGAAGAGGACAAATCCAAGAAGTCCTTTAATCTATCTCCAAATCATAGGACACAAGCCATGTAAAGCTCTACTAGATTCTAAGTCAGGAGTGAATTTCATTTCTCAAAACATGTACAAGGCCTGGAATTTACCTCTATTAAAGAAATGCAACATCTGACTAGAGCTGGTCAACCATTCTATTGGAGTTCCACTAGGAGAAGTGGAAGACATGATAACTACCATAAGTGGCTAGTTTTATCTTGCTAATTTTTAGTTATTCATGTGGGGATGGTTTCTTTATAAGATATGTGTAGATGGTTTAATACAATGGTGTGTTCTTGAGGACTTCACTTCTCTAAAAGGACCCATTCCACATGTTTCCTAAGCAAATTAAGCTTAGCAAATAAGAACAACATAAAGGAATGGAGAAAATTCTCCCTTTTATTAAGAGAACTCTCAAAATGTAGAGGAATACATCAAGATTGAGAATCCAAGCTCAACTCACAACTCTCCCAAGGATCTTAGAGGTTACACATGTTCCCTTTCAATCCTCAATTGCTCACCATGGAGCCAAAGCTCAAGATAAGACACTTATAAGATATTCTCTCAACCTCTCTCAAGTGCTCTTCCTTGCACAAGTTCTCAAGAGACCTCTCAAATCCCTCACTTAACTCTCTTCTCTCACTATTAACCAAACTCAAGCATTGGACTCTTATTTATAGCTTCTTCATGCAAACCTTTGTCTTCCTTTACATCTAAATATACAAATTAATTTCTATTGCTCACCAACGACATCTTGGACATGTGGGAGGTGTCCCAACCAAGAGCTACAATAATCAAAAGAGACATCTTGCAGAAAATTCAGGATTACATAAGGGCTGGGTGATGTCCTCATCACAACTTGAAAGTGAGACTTTGAGATCGTTGAAGGCTTACAAGAATGGAACAGTGCCTATGTGAAAATTAGTTGATCTAGAATATGCCTGCCATCCACTAAGCCAACTTGCTTTACTGCAACTATAGAAGGTAAATTTTGCCAAGTGTTGTGTGAAAAATCTAGATATGATCTTATATAGAGTTAAACAAAGGCTAAGGGCCTATAATCTTTGATATTTGAAGCTTAGGATTTCTTGGGTAAGAGAGTAATCCAAGTAACATTGAGCTCTAAAAGAATTTTGCCTATTCTCCAGAATTTAAAAACCATATTACAAACATCAGCCCCAAGAATATGCCAATAATTTTTTAAAAAATCAAGAGTAAAGTCATCAGCACCCAAAGCCTTGTTGTTAGCCATGATAGCCACAACATTCCTCCTCCTGAGCTAAACAATTAGAATTTTCAAAGCTTCAAGATTTTATCATATGGTAAACTTTATTTAAATACATATGTTATTCTGATCATCATAACCATCCTAGCCGTCCCAATAAAAATGAACTTGAGCTATGGGATCATGTTTGATGATTCTTGGTCTTTTATTTGATATATAAACATGATGTATGTGTGATGACATTGTGGGGGTTCAATCAGTTTTTGATTTGGAGTCTTTATATATTAGTTATAGGTTGTGAACCCCAGGTGTATTAGTTCAGCTAGGAAATTATCAGTTAAACTTATGAAATCACACCACGAATAAAATAATTTGATTTTATATGATACATAAAACAAAAATATATTTCATGTTTTGTTTCTTTCAGATCGTGGTAAAACATCACTGCTATTGTTGCCGACCATTCACTGTCATTGATACTTTCTTTTGTGAATTTTGAAGCCCATGGATTCATTTGAAGCTGTTTTGAGTCTATAGCTGTCTATGGTGCCTGGATTCAGAAGTTGGTTAGTCCAAGATGAGGCCTTGTACATGTTTCAGGCTTTCTATGGTCATTTTTATCTTCCGGGTTCTTCAAATTTAATCTATAGGTTTCCTTTATCCTTTTTCCCTATTTCCGATTTCAGTTTAGTGTGTACTCTCATGTGCATGGGTTGACAGGACAGTTAGTTGATAGGAATGTTTTCAAAATTTATGGTCTTGTTTTTCCGTTTGTACTCTCTACTTTCTTTACGCAAAGAAATGGTAAATTTTAGCGCTTCTTGTTTTCCAGTTATTCTGTTTTGTTTTCAACGGTACTTTAAATTGGTTAACATGTTGGAGATGTTTAATTGTTTCTTTCCCTTCTCTTTCTCTCTATGTTGGATTGCGGAGACTGCATCACGCAAGCTATGCATAGCTGCAGTAACTGTCAAAAACAATTATTTCAGTTGGATATGTGTGGTTCTGCTCTGTATCTTGTTATCTTTTCATCCGTATTTTCAACGTTGTACTTACGGCCAGAATCTAAACAGTAGCACAGAAACAGTGTGAGATATAGAAAAGTGGTTTAAGTTTAACTCCAACAATTTTTTTTCCTTTCATTTTCTGAGGAGATATAAGGTTGGCCTCCCAACTTGCAAACGGTTAGCCAACACTAGCACTTAATGTCTGAACCTGTTAAATGTTTCTTCATTAAGTACTTGTTGCTTGCACCTTGTTTCCAGCATTTAGTTAAAATTGATAACAATATAGTTCACTGGAATTATTACATATGCATGCAACGCTTCGGTGTGTACATAATCTGGATGTATAGTTGGTATGTTCATGGGTTAGCCCTATAGTTATGTTGCAAAGTTAGATTCGTTATAGCATGATGGCTTGGGATCCTCACCATTAGTATTTGCTTGTGGGATTGTGATATGCATTCACTGTGTTTGTGGTATCGAACAGAATCTAGCAGCACTAGTTGCTGAGGTCACTAGTAAGCTACATTTTTGTTTAGTATTGATACATTATGTAAAGCATACCATATTGATGGTTTATATGATCTATGTGTGTGTGACATGATTTATGCATATGTAGCGGCAGTACTAGAAAACATGACGTGTGTGGACTACCTAGTGATGAGACACCTGTAACAAAATTTGCAGGAAAAAATCTTGAGATCGAACAACGGATAGAAGGAAGAATGCTGAATGCAAAACCATGAATAAAAACAAGAAACACAACAAAAGAACAACGAAGAAATAAATGCAAAACAGACCAGAGATTTACATGGTTCGATAAGGTGTCTACATCCATGGGAATGGATGATTCTCAATAGCAGATGCAAGAAAGATAAATATAAACACCTACACTGCAATACAGTAGCTGCATACAGATATGCCTCACCCTGTTCTTGTCATACAACACACATCCCATCACGATATTATATAGCACTTAGGCACACCCTAAAATAACAAATAATGATTACCACTCTTGTTCTTCTATTTTAGCAAAGAGAATAAATGCCCAAAATAGCTATGAGTGTTACCATCTGAAGATAGAAAACCGACATACACTGTTTTAGAACTCCTAATTTTGGGTCATATCATGACAATCTCCACCTTGAGCCAAAATTGATCATTGTATCTACTTCACCAAATCCTCCATATCAACTGCTTAGCTACCTTTGATGAAGCTACAAGAAGTTCAAGCACAATCTCAACTTCTCCAATAGAAGAGGCTTTGTTAACATATCTGCTGGATTCATCGAAGTGTGAACCTTCTACAAATCTATATCCCTTTCCTCCACCTGTTGCCGAACAAAGTGGTATTTCACCTAGATATGCTTGGACCTTTCATGAAATGTTGGATTGTGTGCCAAAAAGATGCCACTCACTATCATAGAAGATTGGAATCTTCTCCTCATGCCTATCCCAATCCTCCATAAGATTCTGCAGCCCAATCCCTTCTCTACAAGCTTGCAAATCAACTCTGCCTCCATGGTAGAAAGAGCCACCATCAACTGTAGCTTGGACTTCCAAGAAACAAGTCCTCCTGCCATTGTGAACACTTGCCCTAATGTAGACTTTCTTTTGTCCAAATCCCTTGCAAAGTCTAAATCACAATAGCTTGCTAAGCCCTTCTTATCCCTACTATAGCAAATAAACAGCCTTGATGTTCCTTTAAGATACCTCCCAATTTTTCCTTCCTAGATTCCCCATGAACCTGTTGACAAGTTCAACACCATGCACGATGTCTGGTCTTGTACCTACCATTGCATACATCAAGCTACCAACAGCACTAAAGTACAAGACTTGAGACATATACTTCCTTGCCTTCTCACTTTGAGAGCAAAGTTGAGAAGACAACTTGAAGTGCATTCCAATGGGAGTTCCCACCAATTTGGCATTCTACATACCAAACCTCTCAAAAACCTTTTTGACATAGTGCTCTTGAGATAGTAACTTCCCATTTCTTCTGTCACAAGTGATATCTATGCCAAGGATATGCTTAGCTGCCCCCAAGTCTTTCATGTCAATCTTTGTTGCCAACAGCTCTTTGAGTTTCCTAATCTCCACCTTATTTCTACCTGCAATAAGCATGTCATCCACATATAGGACTAATGAAATGAGGTTGTCATCCTTACACTTTCTGTTGTACACACATGGAAATGCAATACACCTATGGAAATCACTTTTGCATATGAAAGAATCAAACCTTTTGTACCATTGCCTTGGATTCTATTTCAACCCATACAGTGCCTTCTTCAGCTTGCACACAAGATTCTCCTTGTCTTTCACAACAAACCCTTAAGGTTGTTTCATGAAGATTTCCTCTTCTAATTCACCATGTAGAAAAGTTGTCCCAACATCCATTTGCTCTTAACTCTAGATCCTTCATATCAACTAACCCTGGTTGAAGCTAACTTGGCTACTAGTGCAAAAACGTCAAAGATTTCTACACCCAAATTTTGCATGTACCCTTTTTCCACCAACCTTGCCTTAAACCTCTCAATCATTCTTGCTGCAGCATACTTCACCTTGAATGGATCTACAATCAGTTGCTTTCCTGCCCTTAGGAAGCTCCACCAACTCCCAAGTCACATTCTTTTAAGAGACATTGCATCTCTTCTTCCATCGTTGCTTACCATTGTTTCTGTTGTTCACTCCTCAGTGTCTCTTAATAAGACATTGGCTCCTCTATATCTGCAACCAAAGCAAATAGGAAAAATTGTCATGGAACATTCTTGCTGGAATGCCTTTGGTTTCCCTTGAAGATCTTCTAAGCTCCACTTGTGTATGCATCCCTTTCAAGTGCTTCCACTTGAGTCTCTTCTCTGTTCTCCTTATTGTTGTTACTTTCAAATAATTGCAACTCCATAGAAACTTCCTCAAGAGAATGATCCTCTACAGCCTATTCTTGTCCAATCTTTTGTAAAAGAGAAGATTCATCAAATACTACATCCTTGCTAATGGATATCTTCCTAGAAATAGGATCCCATAACCTGTATCCCTTGGTGCCACTTGCATATTCAATAAATGTGCATTTCTTGGACTTAGGATCTAGCTTGCTCCTCTAGACACTTGGAATAAGGACATACACCATGCAGCCAAAGGTTCTGAGATGATCATATCTCCTTGGTGATCCACTCCATATCTCCTCTAGAGTCTTGCAATCTATTGCAAGAGGAGTCTGTTCACCAAATAACATGTTGTATTGACTATTGTCATCCAAAATGCCTTGTCCAGCCCTGCACAGCTCATCATGCTTTTGGTGTATTCCAAAAGTGTACAATTCATCCTTTCTACAACACCATTCTATTGCAAAGTGCATGGAACTATCAAATGCCTTTTGATTCCTTCAGACTTGCAATATACCTCAAACTCCTTCGAGATATATTCTCCCCCACAATTTGACTTTTCAAAAGCATCAAATTTTTCTTTCAAAGGAAAGACCCATACCTTTCTTCATACCTTTCTTGATTTGTTGTTAATGAAGGTAATGAAATACCTTGTGCCTCCCAAAGATGCTTGAGGAGTCGGGCCGCAAACATCACTATGCACAAGATCCAAGATGTCCCTACTCATGGTTCTGCTGCTTGCAAACTTGACCCTGCATTACTTTCCATACACATAGTGCTCACAAAAAACATATTCTATTCTACACACTCCTAGTAGCATATTCTTCATGAGTAGATTGCTCAACCCAAGCTCATTGATGTGGCCAAGTCGCCTATGCCACAACATGGATGTAGCAGCAACCCCAACAACAACATCTACTTTTCCAACCACTATTTCTGTGATCAGCTTGTAGAGATTCCCATGCTTCTTGCCCTTCATCACCGCAAGAGAGCCTTTGGAGACCTTCAAAAGACCATTTTCGCATGTTTACTTGTAGCCAAGACCATCCAAAGCTCCAAGAGAAATCAAATTTCTCCTCTTCTTTGGTGCATGATTCACATCTATGAGAGTTCTCATAACTCCATCATGTGTCCTAATCTGAACTATGGCAACACCAACAATTCTAGACTCATCATTTGTTCCCATCAGAAGTCATCCCACATCACTTGTTGATATGTCTAGAACCAATATTTGTTGGGAGTGATGTGCCATGAAGCCCCTAAAGTTGCAAGAATATCACCTCCATTTTCTAAAGCATCTCTATTTGTAGTGTTCACCTCATTTTGAGAAGATGACTTGCCTTCTTCTTTTTGCTTGGCTTCTCAATCTACTTTCAGCTTTTGACATTCACACTTGAAATGTCCCTTCTTGTGGAAGTAGAAGCACTCCTTCTCCTTCTTGTTTCCTTTTCCAAATCTTGACATTGATTTGGAAAAACCTCTATCAAATCCTCTCTTCTTCTTGCATCCTTTGGTTATCAAGCCCTCTCTGAACATTTCTGCATTTGAGGCCTTCTTCCTTTCTTTTGAAAGAAGAGCTGTCATCACCGTCTGCAACTCTATGGTATTCTTTACATAGAGCAACATGGCTGCAAGAGGCTTGTATGATGGTAGGAGAGATTTTAGCAAGATGAAGGCTTGATCTTCCTCATCAACCTGCACCTCAATATTGATAGGCAACAGATAAGCTAACTGAGAGCCTTCAAATGATCCACAATGGACATCCCTTCCTTCATCCTAAAGTCATAGAGCTCCAACTTCAAATATAGCTTGTTCATGAGGGATTTGGTCATATACAAACCCTCCAGCTTGCTCCACAATGCAGTGGTTGAAACCTCCTTTGCAACATTGAACAAGACCTGATCTACAAGACTCAAGCAAATTGTGCTATGAGCTCTCAAATCCAAATCCTCCTAATCTTCGTTTGACATTTCTTCAGGTTTTTTTGCTTTCCCCTGCAACGCCTTGTGCAAACCTTGCTAAATGAGTAGATCCTTGACTTTGATCTACCACAGCCTGAAGTTATTCTTGATCCACCTCGAACTTTGCATTTGAAGCCCTAAAGGCCATTCTTCTACAACTATCACCAACTACTTACTTCAATACCAATTGTAACGAAACTTGCAAGAAAAAATCTCGAGATTGAGCAATGGATAGAAGAAAGAATGCTGAATGGAAAACCATGAATAAAAACAAGAAACACAACAAAAGAAAAGCAAAGAAATAAATGCAAAACATAATAGAGATTTACATGGTTTGGCAAAGTGTCCACATCCATGGGAATGGAAAATTCTGATTAGCAAATGCAAGAAGGAAATATACAAGCACCTGCACTACAATAAAACAATTGCCTACAAATATGCCTCACCTCATTCTTGTCATACAACACACACCCCATCACAATGTTAAATAGCACTTAGGCACACCCTAAAACAGCAAATACTGATTACCGCTCCTATTCTCCTATTTTAGCAAAGAGAACAAATGCCCAAAATAGCTAGGAGTGTTACCATCCAAAGATTAAAAAACTAGTGTACACTATTTTAGAACTCCTAATTTTGGCTTACATCATTACAACACCATCGAGATAGTATTGAATTGACTCCCATTATGATGCATCAATGAGGCTTCGATCTCAATTCTCATCTTAGGAGGGGAGAGCATAGGTGTGTTCATCCCAACAAGTGGTACATGTTGTAGGTATATTCGTCTTTATGGTCAATCCTCTAAAAGACTAGTGGTTGTGGATCATAAGTTAATAGACCCTAGCACTGGTTGAATAAATAAAAGATTAATAAAAAAAACCTACAAGCATTTGTTTATGAGTACTCATGTTAGCTAAGACTATTTCTTCACTAAGAGCGAATATGTTAGCTACCACATGGGTTTGTGCGCACATTTATAACATACGAGATTGATCATGGAGGTGATGGATGTGTGTGCTGATGGTGTGTGGTTACATTGGTATGGATGTGCAATGCTTTGTTTGCAATTCATATGGTACATGGTTGCAAACACATGTCGTCATAAGTCTATACTAGAAGTTGAAATAATGATATAATATGTATTATACCGTTGGGTACATTTGTATGACCGACCTTTAATATAGGATGTTGTCATTTCACATTCCTCTTCTCTAATACAACATTTGTTAGCCATCTGATAGGGGAAATGTGAAGGCTTCCCACTTAGTTTAAATTAACTATGTTTCATACAAGGGATGGAGCCAAAGGTGCCAAGGAGCATCAACACTAAAGAAGAGGATGATGTTTGGACTCGTATGTATTTATGTGTATTTTTGTACATGTTAACGATGAGATGGATGTGTATGCTCATGGCTTTTGTCTAGACAACTTTTGAGTTGGATTTACAATAAGACTTGTTGATACTATATATCATGATGTGGATATTATGTTTATTAGATTATACTTGTTCATCATTAATATGTAATGTATTGTACAATGACATTATGTAATGGTTTACTTGATGGTTGGGTGTAGCACACATGTTTTGATATTTGTTTTTAATGTATGTTTCTTCTTTTCACTATAATTATTGATCAATTATGCATATTGTTTATGTTTTGCTCTGATTGTTAGCCAGTTCTAGGGGTAGCACCATCATAGCCTAGTTGTATCAAGCTGGGTGTTACATAGTGGTATCAAAGCTAGTGTACTTCAGTGTTATATAGTGTTGGTGGTACTTATCTCTCATGAGCTTTATCATCTGCCTTGTTTCTTATGAAATTATGTAGGCTTGCAAAATTTTGCTAATGTTGAATTTTTTACTTGGAAAAATGCTTATCAAGAAAGAGTAAAAACTATAGATAGACATTGGAAAAACTTTGGAAACTTGCTAACCTTACTACTAAAAATACAAAATCAACATCAAACATTAACTCTACAATTTTAAGAAGCCCCTCAAAATAAAATAGGTAACTCTTTTAACATCAACAACAATCCTAATGAGTCTGATCCACTAACTAAAAACTTGACAATTAAAAGGACTTTTAATAACAGTTTTCCTTTTTCCTAAAAAATTGAAAAATAACAGGCCTAATTTTCTATCCTTTATAGAAAACCTTTCTGATCTTGACAAACTTAAAAATCATGTTTTTAATAAAATCTTATAGTTGGGTCTAAATAATATAGATGACATTTTTTATAACATTAAACGATAGAAAATTGTTTGTAATTTATCTTCTGGTATTATTGATGACTTTGAATTTTGAATGTTTTAATTAGAGGTTTAAAGTTTCTATTACTCCTAAGAGAATTCATTTAGTAGATTTTATTATTGCTATTAAAAAATTAGCTCAAGGTTTACACGATGAATTCCAGAAAATATTTAAAAAATTGTGTAAAGTATTTTAAAACAAACTCTAAAATACTAAACATAATGTATCTAAAAGTGAATTTTCTTCTCTTTGAAAACTTAAAAACAATAATAATATTATTATTACTAGGGCAGAAAAAGGTAATGCTATAGTTATTATGAATAAAATTGAGTATCACAACAAAATGCTAAAACATTTATCATGTGATAGTTATAAACAGTTATCTTAAACCCCTATTAGATATATATATATATGTATAGATATTAAAGATGCTATATTAAATTTGAATCTAGATGATAAAATTAAGAAGTCATTAGTACCTTCTGATTGCTCTATTCCTTGTATTTATGGTCTACCTACGATTCATAAGAGAAAATTTCACTTTCTAGTATTGTTGATACTATTAACCCTGGGCCCCACGCCCCTTTCGGTTCGAGACCGCCTAGTTCTCCAAACCGTGGCTGCGCCCCCTGGTGGAGGACATCTGGGCTGATTACCAGCCGAATCGGATGGACCCTCGAAGCTTCCTCAAAGATGCTCTCCTTCGGCTCAAATGGGCCATCCGGGCCCTCCCAATGGGGGAGAAATTCTCCTTTCGGGCTGGCCACAAGATTGTTCGGGAGCAGCTCAACCACGTCTAGGCACAACAAGAGCAGGGAGCGGACCTGTACTCGGAGGAGATGCATCCTCTTCGTCAACTCCAGAATCTTGACCAAGAGGAGGAAATGTATTGGTGGCAGCGATCCCAGGTCAGATGGCTCCGTGACGGAGATAGACAAACAAAATTCTTTTTCGCCATGGCCAAAACACGTGGCGAAACTTAGATCCGTGGCCTCCGCACCCAGACAAGGGAGCTGGTCGATGACCCGCAGGGGATCGCCAATGAGCTCTCACACTACTAGGGGGAAGTTTGGACCAAGCGACCTACTCAACCCATCTCAGTCCATGTGGAGAAGGTGCTCAATGCTGCGGACAATCGCCGTCTACTGGCCCCCTTCTCCTGGCCAGAACTGACTAACACCATCAACAACATGTCGGGAGGCAAAGCGCCTGGACCGGATGGCTGGTCGTTGGAATTCTTCAAAGTTTTCTTGGACATTGTGGGGCCCAACCTTCTGGATGCTTTCAACATCATGCTGGCTAGACGACAAGTGCAGCGCGAACTCAACTGCTCTCGAATCGTTTGCATTCCAAAACAATTGGATGCCCGCCGCCTGGAACACTTTCGTCCCATTGGAGTTTGCAATGTCCTCATTAGAATATTCTCCAAACTCCTGGTCAACCGCCTGAGACCCCTCTTACCCAAGTTGGTTGGAAGCAATCAGGCTGGTTTTGTTCAAGGTAGGGCCCTCCAAGATCAGGTTCTTCTCATGCAAGAGGTCCTCCATTCCCTTCGTACCATGGGCTTTCCTGGTATGTGTCTCAAGCTGGACATGGCCAAGGCATACGACACACTTAGTTGGGATGCCTTACAAGACATCATGCATAAAAAAGGTTTTGATCGTGGTTTTATCCAATTATGTATGCATATCCAGTCCTCCGCGGGTTTCTCCTTCAGCGTGGGGGGACGACTGTGGGGTTTCTCTTCGCCTAGTAGGGGTCTACGACAAGGCGACCCACTCTCTCCCTTGCTTTTCATCATTGCCATGGACCTCATGCAATATTATTGCAGCACATCAGGCGTGGACGGCTTGGATATTGTTGGGATGGCATGCCGTGTTGAACACTATGTTGACGACACCATGTTACTTAGCCGAGCAGCGGCCCCACAGGCAAGATGTATCAACATGGCCTTAACCAGACTGGCTGCTGAATTAGGCTTGGAAATCAATAGAACAAAATCAGCAGCGTATTTCAGCAATGTTGATCCACAGGTGAAGAACAGGGTGACACAAATCCTGAACATCCAATCGGGGATTGTCACCGATACCTACCTTGGTGTCCTGCTGTTCCAATGGGGGTGGACCAATGCATGGACTCCCCTCCTGACCAAGCTTGAAAAGCAAATGAACCATTGGGCCAACCGCTTTCTTACATGGAAGGGCCGCCTCCTAGTGGCAACAAGGATCCTCACGGCCATCACACGGTTTGTGGCGGCGGTCACCCCCCCCGGTGGCCATCTTTCAACAGATCAATGCCATGATGCGAAGTTTCATTTGGCGGGGGGGCAAAGGGGGAAGCAAGCTTCATTTGGTCAAGTGGCATCGCATTGCCTGCCCTCGCAAAGCAGGGGGCTGGGGGGGTCACGTCCTTCGAGGACGAAAGCATGATGGGCCAGCAACGGCTCGTTCACAGGCTGACATGCATGCAAGGGGAGCTCAGCGCCTAGGCCCGCATCATTCAACGAAAATACACACCCTGGCAAATCAGCCCGCGTCCCTCGTGGCCCTGGCAGACAATCTGCCGGCATGAACAGGAAATGATGCACTTGGGCTGGACCCACCTCGAGCCTCGCACCATGCTGATAGAAAAATACCCACCGGAGGACGGCTGGCAAGAGATCTGGCGCGGGCGGCTCCCCGAAAAAATCAAACTGTTCCTCTGGCTCATTAAGTCCGCTGCGCTTCCCATACGTGCCGTACTGCAGCAGCGCGGCATCATGCACGATGACATGTGCCCCCGATGTGAAAACAGCTCAGAAACCATCACGCACTCCATTCATGGGTGCCCTTGCATGCTTGCCATCTGGCGCGCA
>MNCI01032477.1:56814-75575 GCA_015680685.1 Gnetum montanum | reverse complement strand
GAGACGGCTTAATGGTGACTCCTGGGCGTCCCTGCTTTTATGGCACACCTGGAAGGTGCGTAATCGCATGGTTTTTCTGCAGGTCAGAACTCCCCCTCCCCAGCAGATCATCGCGTAGACCGGCAGGGCGTGGAGAGAGATAACGGGCGCCATGGGAACTACACCGACGTTCGAGCCTGACTGCAGTAAGTACCATGCCGACGAGGAGCTATGGCAGCTGGTTGTCCGCTGCGGCTGGGCCGACCTGCTACAGCGGCTGGTCGACGACCCTGACCTTGCTGACGCCCCTTTTTTTACTAACTGGCAAACTGACAGTACCTACTTCCAAGGACGTGTGATTCGTCTCACTGAATCTGCCATTGCCAGCTGTTTGGGGGTCCTGACCGCTGGTGAAATCGTCCTGCCGACCACCCGTGGCCTCCAGGACACCGTGGCCTTTTTCGAGGGATCAGCCCCAAGAACGCAGAGCCGCCAGATCCCCCGATCTTCTCTCCCACGCCTCTGGGCCCGGGCCACCGACTTGGTGGACGCTTTTTCATCCAATCAGGCAACGTGTCAAAGCTCCAAGGATTGCATTTCACTTTCCTGCGATGCTTGAAATATGGTGTCCAGATTAACTTGCCGTGGTTTTTTCTTGAGACCCTCCTTCTTAAGAGACGAGGTCGCCATTCGGGGCTGATTTTGGCGTTATGGAGGGGGGCGAGGGGGGGCGCCAGGTCCGTCCTCTGCCCCCCCCCCCTAGGGGGTGCATTGTTGCAGCTCCTCCTGGGGGAGCATCGTTGACGCCCCCCCTGACACCCCCGCTCCCCCCGGCCCGGCCACTCAACCGCAGCGGACGGTTCTAGGCCTCACCTGGGGGCGCCGATCCCATCGCAACTTGCCCCCCAAGCCCGACCCTCCCACCGCCCCCCCCAAACTAGGCGGCGGACTTACATCAAGCCGAGCAGGCGGCGGCCGCTACTGCTCGGGAGGCTGAACGGCGGGAGTGGGAGGCAAAGTGGACCAAGGCCCTGGCAAAGTCTCAGGCCGAACACGAGGCCCAGCTCCACGAACGGGAACAAGAGCTAACTCGACAACATGCGATCATGATGGAGGCCCCTCGTGCCCAACTCATTGATGAACTCCGGGACCAAATTAGAGAGGAGCTGCGCCAAGAGGAGGCGGCCCGTCAAGCCCAAGAGGCGGCGGCCCGGGAAGAGTAGAAACGCCTACATGAAGAAGAAGAGCAACGGCAAAGGTAGCTTGACCGAGCGCACAAGCACAGTGCCCGACAGTGGCTTAGGGGGGGGGGGCACTGCCCATATAGCCTTTTGGGCATTAGTTGTGAGAGCTCTTGGGGAGAACTCCGACGACACATCAGACGCACATCAGCAAAATACCATCCGGATGCGGGCGACTCATCGGCTGACCGGAGCAGGAGAGAGGTTGCTATGCAGGGCATCCAACAAGTGGCGAACTTCATGGACACCAAAGAGCACCGCAACACCCTGGACTTGCTGCATGAGCTTGAACGGCCTCAGTGTGCCTGTCGCCATCTACCCACTCGCCCCTAAGACCCCTCATACCACCCGCTGGGGGTGCCCCCCCCCCCCCCCCCCCCTTGTTTATACAGGGTGTTCCAACTATGCTTATGTTTTGCTCTTGCAACCTTCATATTTTAAATAGTTTTGAAGTTGTTTCTGTGTATACTATAATTCCTTTAGATAAAGCAATGGATGTGATCTATAAGTTGAATTTAGATGATAACGTATGCTCTCTCATTAAGCCTTGTTTAAAAATGACTTTTTTCAAATATAATAATGAATTTTATAAATAAATAGAAGGCATTGCTTTGGGTTCACCCTTGTCTCCTTTGATTGCTAATTTAAACATGAAAAACTTTGATCTTGCTATTAAGTATTTTCCTCTAAAACCCAAACATTGAGTAAGATATGTAGATGATACTAATGTTTGTTAGCTTCATGGTTTAAAAAATCTGCAAGATTTTTATAAACATCTTAATCAAATAGATTAAAACATTTTATTTACTATTGAGCTAGAAAAAAAAAACAAATCTTTGTCTTCCTTAGATATTAACATAGCAAGAAAGAAAGACTTGAATAATAAATTTAGAATTTCTTATGAAGTTTTTAGACAAGATACATATATTGATCAATATTTGGATAGCCTTTCTAATCACCCTTTTAGTCAAAAACTCTCTACCTGTACAAAAGATGTACCTTAAAGGAACTAGTGCAAGTAGGCAACTCCAACGTGGTGTATCTACAAGAGAATAAACTCGAAGCCACATGGCATACAGTTTTACAATGACAAGGATGGCATGTTGTTTTTGTGGATTCCAATGGAAAGGTGGGAGGGTTAGCAACTATTTCCAAGATTCCAATGGATGTGATCAATTCATCCCAATGGAGCATCATTACATTCATACCTTCACAGATAATGGTTGACAATTTTCTATGGGCCATAGGACCAGAAAGAGCGGTTGTGGGAGCTACACAGGATTGTTGGCCAAATTCCATATAGGAAAGCTTGAATTATGATTGGGGACTTCAACCAGAGATTGTTCGCTTGGGAAAAGATGGGAGGAGATTTAACCCCGCTCCCATGTAGCTAGGAGTCCTTATAGTACCTTCAAACCTTTAAATGATGGATGTGGAGATTAGAGGATGTCACTTCACATGGAGTAATAGATGGAAAGGGGTGGAATGGGGGATGTCAAGGATCAACACAATGTGGGTTACCACAGTGCTTTTCCTTACATGTGAAGTTGTTGTCACTAGGTATGAGAGAAGAACTTCAAATCACAGAGCGCTTCTTTGCTCCATTCGAATTGCTGGTAAGTTGGAACCAACACCCTTTAGACTGGAGTAGTTGTGGTTTACTAAACCTTGGTTTACTCAACTTGTTTCGAATATCTAAAAGGGGCATCCATCATAGGTAGACCCCTGGGAATTTTTTAAACAGTGTCTCACTTTGCTTCAAACAAAAGATTCAAAAAATGTAGAAGGATGACAAATATGCTATCAAAGCTTATCATGCTAACCTACAAGAATAGATGCTTGATATTCAAGCTAGGTAGGAGCTAGGGCAATCCTTGGATGAGAAAGAGCACAATCTCCTCCTTCAACTACAGTAGCTATCAGAAGAAGAATAGTATTGGAAAGAAAGAGCATAAGAAAGATGGCTAAAGGATGGGAACCGAAACACCAAATTTTTTATCGCTACAGCAAAACTTAACAGTGAGACTAAAATGATACATGTTGTCTCCCAAGGGGGAAACATCGTGCCCGACACCCATGCCATAGCCCAAGTTATGTAGCAATACTAGTCTGAAATATGGACTAGGAAAGATCCCTCCCCCAACTCCATTCAAATCCAGAGGGTCATCCAAGATCAAGACAATGAAAGATTAATAGCTTCCATTACCAAACAAGAGCTCTCAAAGGTCCTGAGATCTCTGAAAATAGATAGGGCCCCAAGACCAAACAGGTGGCCGGTAGAGTTTTTCAAAAAATTGTATAACCTCCTAAGAGATAATATTGTAGATGCCTTCAATCTCATGGTTCAATGCAGACAGGTCAAGCATGAAATTAACTACTTAAGAATTGTGCTCATACCAAAAATTCTTCATCCTACCAAGCCAACCCACTTTAGAATGATAGGAGTATGCAATATATTGCTGAAATTATTCACAAAGATCCTTGTCATAAGGTTGCAACCGTTGATGCCTTCCTTGGTCAGCGTCTAGCAACCTAGTTTCATCAAGGGGAGGTATATCCAGGATCAAATACTGCTGCTATAGGAAATCATGCACTTTGTACAAAATGCCAAATTTCCATGTATGTGCATCAAACTAGACATAGCTCAAGCATTTGATATGGTAGATAGGGGTTCCCTCAAGGACACTGATATAAAAAGGGCTCTACCCAAGGCTCATAGACTTAAGTATAAACCTTCAAGCTACTGGGGCATACTCCTTTGACATTAATGGTTGGTTGTGGGGGTTTTCCTCCCCGTGTAGGGGATTGCACAAGGGAATCACATCTCATCATACCTGTTCATCATAGCCATGGACACTATGAATTCATACTGCAAGGCAAAAGGAGTTCACGACTAAACATTGAAGGGATAACCTATTGTACTGCCGAACACTATGCAAATGATACAATATTGGTCATTAGAGAGGCAATGCCACAAGCGGAGGCTATGGCCAAAGCCCTCCAAAGAATGTCGCATGAGATTGGACTTACTATTAACTAGGAAAAATTTGTAGCACACTTCTTCTATACAGACACAACGGATAAAGGAAAAATATGCCGCACGCTGGGAATTTACAAGGGCCTCTTCAGGACTCCTACTTAGGGATGCTTGTGTTTGCATGGAACTAGAAGTTGACTTGGACCCATCTAATCCAAAAGATTCAAACCTAGGTGTAGCACTAGACCTCTCACTTCCTCACAAGGAAAGGGCAAATGCTGCTAGCCTCTTCGGTTATTTCTGCCATGGGTAAATTCATTGCTTCAGGAGCGGTATCCCCCAAAGGAATTATCACCAAACTGGACCAAATCATCCAAAACTTCATATGGTCAAGTAGAAAGGAAGGTGATCAAATGCATCTCGTCTACTAGGAAAAGGTGGCATGACCAAAAAAACTCAAGGGGACTAGGATGACAAGCTTTGAGGATATTATCCTAATGGGATACCAATCCCTTATTAATCGTTTCTTGCAGGATGATGTTGGGGTGCATTAGGTGACTACACAAGACTCCTCCCATCCATAGTAAAATCTTTGCTTGTACGCTCTCGTATGCTCAAAAGCTAACACAGACGAGGCTCCTAGGGACAACATCACAAGAAACAATGAAACATAAATATCTTATGGCCCAAGGATGGAAGACTATTTGGAAGGGTTGCCTCCCCAAAAAAATCAAGTGTTTCCTATGGCTTATTATTCAAAGAGCCCTCTCGGTTTGGGCCTTTCTCCCAATTCATGATAACTACCATCTCTACCACGATTCCAAAAAAATGATACAACACTTCATGTTCCTTTGCCTCTTTACTAAAGCATTTTGGACGGCTTCTAGCATCACACCTACATAGTCATTGCTCAAGGACTCTCCAATTGGCATGGTGCTCTAGGCCATTTGGCAGGAAAGGAATGATTGGATACTCTAGGCCTTTCCAATTAGGCTGCCAAAACAAATTGCTCCACACACCCACAAGCTTTGGAAGAGAAGTTACTATGACAATGGGATTACCCCAACCTTCGAGCTTAATTCTAAGTGTTTCAAGGATAACCAAAAGCTGTGGACCATGGTGGCATGGATGGGGTGGAGCAAACTTCTCCCCCTTCTTGTCGGTGAGCCTGACATCTTAGATGCATCGTTCTATACACAATGGAGGAGAGACTTCACAACCTTCCGTGGTGTCCGCATTCAGCTTACTCAAATGACCATCGTAAGTATTTAAGCTTGTTGGCCATGGGGGAGACTGTGTTGCCCACAGGGCAAGGGCTACAAGACATCGAAGGTTTATTTGTTGGGCCAATCCCAAAAACTGGGAGTGGCCAAGTTCCCAAATTAGCTCTCCCTCCACTATGGTAGGAGGTCGTGGAGCTTGTAAAACAATATTTCGTTCAATCTAGTAGCATGTGGAAGCTGCAAGGTGCACACTTTGCTTACCTTCACTACATGCAACTAGGGCAACTAGCAAACTTACCAAAATTCTTCTTGGCCTCCCTTCATCCAAGGAGAAGGGGATGCCACTCTAGCCTGATTCTAGTTTTGTGGAGGGTAGCACAACAGTTAGAGCCATCACTAATGAAGCCTTCCTCCTACACTGTGATCTATGAAAGGCAGAGACTAACACAGGAGGAAGAGTCCTCTTACCCCACACAAGCTATTGTGGAGGACTAGGGGGGATGGTGCGTCGGCCTAGGTGGTTGGGGAAAGCTCTAACTGGCAAGGCTCCACTATTGGCTAGCAATCAAGCTTTAAGGAACAACTCCATATGGCTGAGGATCAAATTTGCCAAGAGCTGCAATGTAAGTTTCAGGTCAACCTCCATAGGGTGACCACCAAGGTTGAGGCTAAGGTGAGAGTGGAGGAACAGGCATCGTGGAAGGTTGAGTTCTAGCGACATGAACAAGAGGCTAAGGCCAAGCGGCAACAACAAGAGCTACAACTCAAAGAGGCTATGGAGGAGGAATGGTGCCAAAGGGAGTTAAAGGATGTTGACTTTAGAAGTACAATGGAAGACTAGCTTAAGGAGCAAATCAAGGAAGACCTATAGCGAGAGGAATAGGAGCGGCTCAGAAGAAAGGAGGAGGAATTTAGAGATTTTCTATTCTCTATTTTATCCTAAGAAATTAAGAAAAAGAGGACTATTACTGTTATTATTAAATGTTTTTATGGCTCGTAACCTACTTCCCAAGATTCTATCTCCCAAGTATTGATATTGTAGAGCTTGAAAGATGCCTTAGGCTGAGAGGGGGAAAAAACAAAAGAAAACCTTGTCAAATCCCAACCCCAATGAATTGTGTGGATTATAATATCAAATTTAATTTTAGACCCTCCATCTCCCTTAAAAATAGATTTGATTGCTAAAAATTCAGGTCCTAATTACAGACTTTGTTTGCCCGATTTTGGATGTTTGAAAGTGGAGGAAAACATTAGCTAATTGTCCTATGAAAAAAAATCCCCTAACTATTGTAACTCTCTCCATTATATGATGTAAGCTAGTTCTTATATGGCATTAAAAGTATACTTGAGATGCACAATTACTTCTCATTTGTATGATGGGAATATTGCATCTTGGAAGCTTGGAAGTCTCCTTGAAGTATGTCTTTCATTGCATGAATGCTTGTACATTTTGTCATAGTTAGATTTTCCTTTCATGCAAAGTAAATATCATTTATTTATTTTTGCTACAATGTACTAACCCCATTTATTTATTAGTAATTATATTGTTTTATTTGTGCAAAGACAAGAAAGAAAATATATATGTGACCATGTATAGTTATTTGTTTTCTATAAACTTAACCCACATGAATTACAATTAGAAGCCCTTTGGGCCATAGTAGAAGCAATTCATCTAAACTTATAGTTAGTAATTAGGTGGATAATGCATTTAATTGGTGTGCATTGTGTGAAACATCTAGTACTTTTAGGAATCATTAACTAATCATTCAAATGGTAATATATTTATCACCATATCTTGAATAGATGGATTGCATTGTTTATTTATTTTGCATACACCTTGCCCTGGATGTGGAGACAAGCACCACTATCCAACCCTACCTGTACATATGCTTACTTCGACTTAATATCCTAAGCCACTAGACCCAAGGGATTTGAGTTGCACAACACCCGAAGGTTTTTTCAATGATGCAAGCACCATTCATAAGTGTGTACCCACCTCACATACGATCTCTAGTCACCTATCGTGGGGGTATATTAAGGTATAGTCCAAAAATAATAATTAAGCCAAGCTTGGGAGAAAACTTATGAAGACTAGGCATCGAATTTGATGATAGACGGAGGGACGATGGGCAAAACTCAAGCACACAAGGAGGAGGAGAGGTGCGTGGAGCGGGTGACAGTGCAGCAGTGGACATGGCATTTATGGGTGGAATTCGGACCGCAGGTGTTGGCTTCCTAGGGCCTAGAACTGATGGCAAGGGGGCAAGTTTGGAACTAGGGCTTCCTGGTGCCCTAGGGTTGGGGGGATTGAGGCATGTGAACATGAAGAAGGCTCAATGCACCTACACATGAAGGTGCCACTTGCAAAGGGGCTCAAAACCATTGACTTGAGCTTGATAGGGAAATTTATCTTTGCAGGTGCTAGAACCAATTTGGATTTGGTCAATAAATGGGTTGCAGTCCACTAGCGTTTTTGCCGTGTGGAGGTGCGTAGCCTCCCAGAGAATCTTCTTCTGCTTTTCACCTTTCAAAATGTTGGGGATAGGGACAAGGTTTTGATGGGTGGCCCTTGGTTTTTTGGGGCGAGCATACTGGCTCTAACCTACTAGCAGATGGGTGCACATCAAGACCTAGATTTTTTTGCTAGAACTCTTGTTTGGATTCGACTATCTAGGATTTCATGGGAGTTCTAGACTTTGGATTTTCTTAGAACCTTGGCTGGTTTATTTGGCAAGTTCATTTCTTTCAATAGATATATGGGTTCCAAGGAGCGAATGGCATTCACTCAATTTTGTGTTTGGAGGTCATTGTCATTGAAGGACCCGATTAAAGAGATCACTTTGGTCCTTCCCTCAAGGAAGGAAAAGGTTGTCATTGAATACCAGAATGTGATGGCCAAACCATGGGACGTCAAAAGGCCTTCATTGGCAATGCACTGTGGTACCTATGGAAAAGCAAGGCATCTGACAAAAGATTGCAAAGTGGGGCAGAGGTGGCCTGGCCAAAAAACACCAAAAGATGGCTGGAAGATTGTGACCAGGAAGGGTAGATTGCCACAGGCCCCTCTTGGAGGCCCAATAGCATTAGGGCCACCTAACCGGGCCAAGGGGGTTACGGGTCAAGTTTGCTAGATAAAAATGTTGCTGGGCAGGAGCAATCGGAACAAGAGAGCATTAGGGTTGATACACAAGAAGCAAAGAAGGCGTCGAAGGTGGAGGTGAAGGATGCTAGGTTTGGGCAGGTGGACAGTGTTGGTAGGACGCCGTCGAGGTCATCGATGACCCCAAGGATAGGCACAAGCTGATGGGGGTAGGTATCAATGGTGAGGGGAGGTCCTATGTCGTCGATGCCTAAGATCACCTTGAAGGGTGAGGGGGGGTAGTGCTAGGTCTCGTCAAATTCTAGGAAAGTTCGTCGACCATTGGGGTCGATGTCTCGCTCTAAGAAAATGTAGTTAGAGATTGATTTGGGGGTCTAGACAACACTCAAGGGAGTTTACAAAAAACATGTTACAACTAGGACATGAGAATCCTCTCATGGAACTATAGGGGGCAAGGTACCTCCTATAAAAGAAATACCCTAAAAGAAATGGTGCGTAGGTAGCTCAAGGGTTGTGGCAATTTTGTGGTCCCTGTGGAGGGCCCGATATTACTTCATTTTCTAGGCAAAGTAGTTGCCGTCGCTGACACAAATTGTAGTAGAAGGTTTTCGTTTGTGGAAAGAGGCATGGATGACAATGGGTGTGACACCGACATTTGAACTGCCATGTGATGGGTATCAGGAAAATGTGAAGCTATGGCAGCTTCATAAGTAATACAAAGTGCTAGCAATCACCCTTGACAATACTAATTTTTAGGGTATCATGGTACACTACTAAAGCTAAATGATTTGCAATAGATGAATCAATCCTTAGGATTATAAGAACTGGCAAGGTCTTATCCTATCAACAAATTGTTAAGTCTAATGAGGAAAGGAGATATGTAGGCCTTGTAATCAACCCATCATTATAAGTCACATCTTTATTAGTTGCTAATGTAAGTATAATACAATGCTTTAAGAGGATTGGAAAAAAAATTGGACTAATTTTTAGAGAGTGGTTATTAGGGGTCCTACAATAGGTCATACAAGATACATAAGCTAAATTATGTATGCAACATTTCAAAGAGCTTTTCACACCATTGAGAGAAACCATCGATCTCTTTTAAATACTACCATTTCAACCATTTCTACATTAAACTATCATAAAATTAAGAAAAGTTCACAGCAGATACTCTTCAAAGTTAGGATTAGCGATACGAGGAGGCGACAGAGGAGAGTGTCCATCATGATTTGGCGGAAGCAGCAGCCTTGCATGCTTTGGAGGAGGACCTCAAACAATGGATGCAAGAGGCATAGGTGCATAGGGAGGAGAAGGCACGAGAGGAGGCGAAGATGCAACAGCAAATTGACCAAGCTCATGAGAGCAATGTGCGCTCGTAGCAAAGGGAGGGGCGTTGCCCCTATGTCATCATGAATATTGGGCACAACATGCCTTGGGGCACACTACAAAGGCACATCCGGCAACAAGGCAAGGAGCTACACCCAAATGGAGAGGGGAACGCAGTGGAATGTGCAAGAAAAAAAGCCGCTTTCAAGGAATTCCAGCAAGCAGCAGCATTTGTAGACACTGCAGAGCGGTGCTGGATGATGTACATAGCCAAGAACGGAGCTTCTATCGTTGTACAAGGCTGCTATTCAATCTATAGATTCGGTTCTAGGGTGGGGGCCGGTTGGGCTGGTTTTTGTTCTTGTTTTGGTTGCTACTTGATTTTTGTTTTGCACTGTGCAGGGGGGACCATGTTGGAGGGCCCAAAGGGGTGCCCTACCAACTAAATTTTGTACTGGGGGGACATGAAGGGGGGACGTTTGAAACCCCTTGGTCATTGGGTGGGGGAGGTTTTCTTTTGCAGGTTGAGGGGACGTCTCTCCCCTCGGTTTTGGGATTGACTAACTGATGTATATGACTTTTCTGATTACTATACACCTGAATTTCTCCCAAAAACGTTAGGATCAAGGCATATTTGCTGAAGTATAAATAATGAAATAACAGTTAAGCTACATTTATATCAACAACAGATATCATAATGAAAATAAAGTATTCATTCTGGGAATAAAAACATTACCAATTGTTTTTAGATGAATTCTGCATTATAATGAACATAACTGTATCACCAAATTTCATATCCCAACCACCCAAAATGTTATTAAAGGGAAAAACTAGAATTGCTGCAACATTTTTATAAAAGGAAAAGTAATAAAATTATATATCATAATGAACAATCATTCATTCCCAACACTTACGAGTTGAACAATAACAAAAATGGCTGCATGATCTCTAATGACAAGCAGCTGGAATTTTAATCTTGACCACCATCGATCAGGTGGTACATTGGCCCGTAAGTAGAACTTTGCTCTGCATTCTGTACAATGTGCAAACGCAAAGCCTTCCTGCCATACATGTGAAATAAAATTTGAAAGGCATCCAGAGCACAACAACATGAATATGTATCACATGTACATGCACACAAAGCGTTCAGCAATATTTTGTCCAGAAAGCATGTAGAGAGATAACTTCTGTAATTACAAATTAGCATATGTCATGCCTCAAATACGTTAGAATTACAAATTTTATTTATACTTAAGTTAGAAGTTCAAATCTACATTTATAATGTCTGACACCGTTATCACATAAATGTAATTATTACATGGAGAACATGTTGGAAAATGAAATAATACTTTATATGTTTAGATGTACAAGAAGATAAGCCAATATTATTAGTAGATGTAGGGTAAATGTAGAGTAGATGTTGGGTAGATGCAGGGAACGTAAGGGAGGATTTTTTTTCATTGAAGATGGTAATAATATCTTTTTGCATTGCCCTGCAATTGCACAAACCAAGGATCTCATAAGACATGCATTATAATTTTAAGAAATAGCTTTCACACTTGTCTTACAATTTATCAGACATGAATGATACCATGGAAATTCTAAAGAAGACCAAGTTTTCATGGAATAATGAGTATATTTGGAAATAAACCATAGGGTCACTGTCATCCCCCACTAATTCTATTTATTTAGCCTCTAGATCATTTCACGAATGTTGAGATCTTCTGAAATAAAAATACATTTTCATTTAGTAAGCCTATTTAAAGATCGAATATCTACCTCTGGCATGCCTTTCACATGACATTTCATGAAGTCTTGGGATGACGTTTCGCAACTAAATGGTTTTATGTATTAGAGATTGGCTAAAATATATTGCATTTAATGTTAAAAGGCTTGTAGGTAGAAATTAGGATGTTTGTAGTGTCCTTGGATACATATGATTGAAATTTAATGAAGTTAAAACTCTTCAACATTGGAATTTTTATAATAACAGGAGATACCTCTCAAAAATTTCTAGAGGATTATCACAGATCCACGACTCTAGATTAAGGTTGTAATAAAGACTACAAGCATAATTGTAACTCACAATCCCACTAGAAATGTATAATTACACTAGATACATGGCCATGACTAATTCCAACATATACCTAAAAAAATACCAAAATATTATTATCACTAAAAAGAAAAAGAGGTCCTAAGGTTGAAGCTAGTGAGAGAAAATGAGCAAGAGCATGATGGATGGGAGCTTGGGAGAGGCAAGCTCGAGTGTAGGGAACACCAGTGCAAGCACAGGTGGGAGCAAGGAGCAGCGCAGTGATGCAAAAGGGAGTGAGGACTCATTGGGTAAGAAAGGCCACTATCCTAGAGGGGGGAGGGGGACCGAAGAAGAAAGGTTTTGGAGGCAGGAAGGAAGGGCTTGCAAGCTGGCACCTCGAAGATGGGGGGATTGATGCCTACTCACAAAGTGAAGGGACTACACGATTGCAGGTCTAGGGGCCCCAAATGGAGGGGCTACATACCATGGAGTTGAGCCTTCTAAGTTCATTTCCTTAGGTAGGAGGCCCAAGATGGAGCTGGTCAAGAAGTGGGTAGATGCATCTTAGCGAATTAATGATGTGCGAATAAGGTCTTTGGCAGGCGATCTATTATTGTTTGTGTTCTAGACAATCGAAGACTAGGATAGGGTACTATTAAGTAGACCATGGTTCTTTGGGACTAGGGCCCTCACCTTCAAGCATTGGCGCCTGAGGGCTCACCAGGATCTAGATTTCTTCTCTCAGGCCCCTATGTGGATGTGTGTCTTGGGAGTGCCATGGGAACTTTAGACTATGGAGTTCTTGAAGACCCTAGCGGGCTCCTTTGGTGAATTTATTACCTTCAATAAGTTCATAGAATCAAAGGAAATAATGGGGTATGCAAGATTCTGTGTTTGGAGGTCGTTATCAACCAAAGACCTAGTGCTAGAGGTTGTCCTGGACTTGCCATTTGGGGAGGAAATAGTTAATGTAGAATATGAGAATGTGCCTATCAATAAGCCCACGACAGCACAAAATGTGGGTGCTAATTCTTGTTCCATTTGCGGGAAAAGTAACCATACTACTATAGAATGTTGGATTTGCAACAAGGCAACTGGACCGAAGCAAGAAACGAATGTCGAGGGTTGGACACTAGTCAAATAGAAGGGTCACACTACACATGTTGCTAAGGTTGATAACTCATGCCCTCAAGGGACTTTGGGTTCCCCGCCCTTGAGTCCCCCAAGTAACAAGGTCACATGAAGGCCTCCAAACCATAAATGTCATACACTTGATAGAAAAGGGAGGGCAATAGGGAGGAGCTTCCCCCATCAAGGGACTGGGTTTCAATGGTACAAGGTTCTACACTACCCAAAATGGAGGAGGTTGCCTAAAAGGAACTTGAAGCTAACAGCCAAGGTTTCACAGTTGTGACTAAACCATGGAAAGTTGTGCATCCATCAAGACTAGATTCTTGAAACAAGAAAACACAACAAGAGATTGATATGGGTTCTCAGGCAACCTTAAAAGAGGTTTACAAAAAGCAGTCTATGGGTTGACCATGAAAATTATCTCCTAGAACTGTAGGGGCTAGGGCACCCCCTACAAGAGAAGTACTCTAAAAGAAATAATGTATGATGAAGACTATACAGTGATATGTTTGTAGGAGACCAAACTGCAAACCAGGGAATATCACATGTTGCATTGGACTAGTTGGCAAGCCCACTTCATGGCTTGCTAGGGCAGGGTAGGCAACCTTGTGACTTTGTCCCATCTACCTTTTGACCTCATCAATTCCCTAGCCTAGAGCATAACTATCTTCTTGACCTCAAAAAGATTTTGACTTAATAACTTTTACGAACAGTAGGACTAGGGGAAACGTCTGCATGAGCTAACGAGGATCACTCATGGCATTCCAGACAGGAGAAGAAGGATTCTGATTAGGGATTTCAACTAGAGGCTCCATGCCTAGGAAAAGAGCAAGGGGGATATCAAGCCTCCTCCTATAAGTCAGCAATTTTTGCAATTCCTTCAAACCCATGACTTAATTGACATGGACAAGGGATGCCTTTTCACATGAAGTGATAGGAGAAAAGGGTCAAACCATGTCATGTCAAAGATTAATAGGGTCTAGGTCAATGCCAACATTCTTGTGAGCCATGAGGTGGAGGTTTAAGGACATGAACGCAAGGCATCTGATCACCGCACCATAGTTTGTAAAGTGTGGAAGCAAAACAAACACGCTTCCACTCCTTTCTGTTTTGAAAGATCATGGCTATCAAAGCCCTAGATGCAACCTCTAGTTGCTGACATCAAAGCTAAATATCCCTCTAAAACAAACCCTCAGGATTTTCTATCGTGTGGGCTGGCTAAACTCAAACAAGTCATTTGTTCTATTAAAGTGGCAAAGAAATATTCCTTTAGGACATCCCATACAGAGCTTCAAAAAAGATTGACAGATATCTAAGCTAGGCACGAGGCAGCCAAATCACTAGTGGAAGATGAACATAAACTATTAGTTGAGCTCTAGGAGCTATCACCTAAAGAATAATAATACTAGAGGAAGTGATCAAGAATTAGATGGCTAAAGGAGGGAGATAGGAACACTCACTTCTTCTTTGTTGCTGTGAAAGCCAATAATGAGGCCAAGAGAATCCATAACCTCTTTCATGAAGGAACAATCATCCATGTTACAAGCAACATTGCCCAAGCAATGCACAAATACTAGTCAAAAATTTGGAACAAGGGGGAAACCTCCACTGTTTCAACTCTAGTTCAAAAGGTGGTAGGGGAGGAGGAAAATTAAATGCTTCTTGTGCCCATCACACAACAAGAGTTGGAGTGGGCCATGGCAACACTAAAATATGCTAAGGCCCCAAGGCCAGATGGATGGCCCATTGAATTTTTTTGTGAGGGAATATTTTGGATGCCTTCAATCTTATGCTTAAATGGCAGCAGGTTTGTCGCAAGATCAACTACTCTAGAATTGTCCTCATTCCAAAGATCAGTAATCCAACAAAGCCATCTCATTTCAAGACCATCAAGGTTTGTAACATCCTTCTTAGAATCTTCATGAAAATTCTACTTAGGAGGATGCAGCCACTAATGCTAACATTATTGGGAACCCAATAGGCGGGATTTATAAAAGATAGATTTATACAAGATCAAATACTTATGTTGTAGGAAATTATGCACTCCATTAAGGATGCTAAGTTCCCAGGTATGTGTGTTAAACTCGATATCACAAAAGCTTATGATACTATTCACAGGAGTGTCCCTAGGAACATAATGCTTAGGAACGGACTTCACCCTAAGTTTGTAAACTTATGTATTAACTTACAAGCCACATGAGCATACTCCTTTAATATCAATGGTAGACTTTGGGGGTTTTCCTCCCCTAGTAGAGGGTTACAATAGGTGAATCCTCTATCACTATACCTATTTATTATTACCATGGACACTATGAATCTTTACTATAGGATGGAGGGGGATAGGAGGCTGCAGATTGCTTAGGTAAATTGCCTTATTGAGCATTATGCTAATGACACTATCTTGGTGACTCACATTGTTGTTCCACAAGCACCGGCTTTGAATAGGGTGTTCCACAAGATGGCACAAGAGGTGGGCCTAGAGCTCAACAAAGGCAAATCAATGATACAGTTCTTCAATACATAAGGAAGAATCAAAAGTCAAATATGCCAAGAACTTCAAATATTACAAGGAATGATTCAAGATTTCTATCTTGGCATGTCAATGTGTGCTTGGAACAAGAAAACATCATGGATCAAGCTAATTCAAAAGCTTCAATAGAGGGTGGGACACTAGACCGCATGCTTCCTTACTAAGAAGGGAAAAATCATACTAGCAACTTCTGTCATGTCTAACATTGCCAAATTTGCTACCTCCATTAGTAACACCCCCCCACCCCCCAATAATAAAAAAAGAAGTTATCTGCAAAGTCGACCAAATCATTCAAAACTTTATCTAGTCTAGACAAAAAAAGGGGTGAGAAAATACATCTTGTCTGTTGGGAGAGGGATCTTGAAGTTTGAAAAGCTATCACAATGGAATACTAGAGTATAACTAACAAATTCATGCAACAGGTTGAGTGTCTAACCAAATGGATTCTATTTCTTAGGAACAAACACCAGACATGGATGGTGGATGCCCAGGACTCACATATCTGGCATAACATATGCAAGCATGTCAATAGGGTGTTGCAATGGGAAATCTAGGAAGCACAACCCTACGACATTATTAAACATAAGTATGCTAATATTCTTGGTTGGCAAGCTATGTGAGTGGGACGCTTGCCACAGAACATAAAAACCTTCCTTTGGCTCATCTCCTAATGAGTGATGCTAGTGATAGCTTTGCTAAAGACATAGGGAATTAATTTAAATGACACTTGTCCCTTATGTGGGAAAGAGACAAAAGCACTATGCCACTTTGTTTACCTGTGCCCCTTCTCTGCCGACACTTAACTTGCTGCCACAATTCTACCACCAATTTGCTTGCATGGTGATGAACCTACAACCATTGTTCTTTGTGTCTCTAGCACACTCATAACAAGCTAATCTTCAAGTTGGCACCACTTCATCCTCCTAAACAAGTTGTTGCTCTTCGATTGAAGTTGTGGAGAGAGGTGATCACTACCATGGGCATGACACCTACGTTTGAGCTGGCTTGTGAGGGCTTCCAAGGCCATTAGGTTCTCTAGGGAATGGTCACTAGGGTTGGCTGAGCTGACCTTGTGCCCCAACTTGTGGGCAAGCCTAACCTAGCACACAGAACCTTCTACAAAAGGTGGAGGGGAGACTCCATCACTTTCTACAAGGTTTGCATTACCTTAACTGAGGAGGCCATTGTCGGATATCTAGGGGTTCATGCAAATGAGGACGTGGCCTTGCCTACAAACCAAGGGTTGCAAGACATGGAGGGTTTCTTCAATAGGCCAACGCCCAAGACTGGTAGCAGGCAAGTTTTGAAGTTTTTGTTACCTTAACTATGGTAGGACATAGTGGAGCTGGTGGACTTCTTCTCTATGCAATCTGACAATGTTTGGAAGTTGCAAGGGGCACATTTTTCTTTCATGAGATGTATGCAGCTTGGTTGCAAAATCAACCTTCCCAAATTTCTCCTAGCCTCATTGTGCTAGGAACATCAGGGCTGTCATTCAAGGTTTGGGATTTGCAGGATTTGCAGCCCCTTGACCCTTGGGATCATCTCCAGTAGGGGTGTCGCCGGTTGCTGCTCCTAGAGCTTTGGGGGTTGTTGTTGGCGTTGTTGTTCCTGTTGTTTCTGTGCCGGCGGTCGCCGTTGCTGCTGCTGTTGTTGTGGCTGCTGTTGCTGTTGCGGCTACTGCTGCTGCTGCTGTTGCTGTTGTTACTGTTGCTGCGGCTACTGTTGTTGTTGCTGTCATTACGGCTCTGCTATTAAATATATGATGCAGCTGTATTAGCACATGACCTACAAGTGATTCAGTTCATTGTACAATAGTCCACCATGGAACCAATACCTAATGCAATGTTCTTTGGTTTTCTTCTTAAGAATAGATTATCAATTTTGCAGCTCTTTGCTAGCCTATTACAACTCACAATTTTTTATCACATGCAATTCCTTAAAAATCAGAAGGAAAAGGAAGATGTCCCATCTGTTGCTCATTGTAGGATTTGAAGTGCCTTCAAGACCTCAAAAAGTCCAACAAGATTTTTTACTTTCACATTGGTAAATTATTATATGTGATGAACGGAATGATGGAAGCGATAAATCCTCTTGTAGTCTTTGGTTAACTTCCAAATTGAGAATCATAATTTTCAAGAGTGTGAATGCATCTGCATTTGTAAACAATGTGAGGTGTCTGTATGAGATTGTTTCATAATTAATTGAGAAGCTTGGGTAAATGATTGTATTAAGATACAATAGTATAGGGTTTATTATCAATTTTGTTCATTTGAAATTACAATTATGTATTTTTATTTTTTGAATTCACAAATTTGTAATTTCATCATGTTAAGCAAATGATGATTTTAAAATTTCTTTTGTTTTATTGGATTATTATCCCTTCCCCTCCCCCCACAAATAATAATAATAATAATAATAATCCTTCTTTGTTGTGATTGGATGCATGCTAATGTCGCATGATCTATCACCTCAAACCTATCTTTCATAGTTTTGGGCTTAAGTGTATGACTAATTTACCAACGATCTAATGAGACCATAACTTTCACAAAAAATTATTTTACTCATAAATAATGCATATAAACTTACAAATAATAACAATTTTTTTTAGAAGTCTTTATAATTTATTTTCTTCACTTTTTGTTTAGTCTTTTGCCTCTTGGCTTGATCTGATCTTCACTTTCTTCTCTTCTTCTTACATTCTTCAATTCTATACCATAACATCACTTCTTCACAGGTACATGGCTCTTTGTGAGATCATTTCATGAAGTAACTTCATACATTAATCTTGGATACTTACAAACTTCATTAAAGATTCTTTAACCCACAAATCGTAATATATAGGACTAGATTAGCTATATATTTATTATATATATCTATATTTCAGCTCCCCCTTAGCATTTTGACCAAAAAAATTTATTTAACATGACTAGGAAGCTCTCCTTTGGCAACCTCCTCTTTCATATTATTACCAATTGATATTATTTACAATGACCAGGAAGCTCCTTGTTTTTTTTCTTTTGAGAAAGTGTTCGAGATTCTATTACTGAAAATTGCAAGAATATGTTACATAAGATTACAACCGGGGGGTCACCAGCGGTGGCCGCACCGAAGGGGAAGGATCCCCCGACCACTCGCAGCATCTCACCCAGGCCGAACAGCCGAGGGCAAAAAGCCACGAGCAGCAAGCAAAAAGCACCAATCAACAAGGGGGGGAGG
>MNCI01032477.1:37051-48101 GCA_015680685.1 Gnetum montanum | reverse complement strand
CGGAGGCGCAGAGTGTCTGCGGCCCGAGAGTGGGCCGCAATGCAACCCCCGGCAGGGTCGTTGGGCTGGTGTGGCCCCCCGTCTGTCGGTGGTTTTTGCTGGGCACCCGGTTCGTCCGCCAGTGGAGGTTGCTGCAGGTCCTCTGCTATGTCCTCCAACTGGTGTGCTCGCACCTGCTGGTCCTGCTTCTGCTCCTCTGTCTGCTTCTGTGTCTGCACCTGTCGGTGCTCCGGCTGCTCATGCATTGGCTCCTCCGGTGGCTCGTGCGTTGGCTCCTCCGTCGGCGTCTGCTCCTGCGTCTGCGTCTGCTGCTGCGTCTTCGCCTGCGGCTGCGCTTGTCTGTGCTCCGTCTGCGTCTGCGTCTGCTCCTGCATCTGCATGGTCTGCTCCTGCATGGATACCGTGAATTCATATTGTAGAGCAGAGGGCATTAGCGGTGTTGAGGTTGAGANTGATTGTGTGTGCCACATGTCCCCTTTGCATGGTGGGGGAGGAGACGGTTGTGCATTCGGTGCGAAAATGTTCTTATTCAACTTAAGTGTGGTAGGCTGCAAATATTTCATATCTGACAACTTTGGACGGTGATTCTTGTGCTACGACAATTTTGTAGCAATTTTGGAAGACAGAATCACCAGATTTTTAGGGGGGTTTTGTCGCCAACTTCAACACAAGTTGCTACTATGGGTGTCAAGCTGTGGAGGGAGGCGCATCTTGCAATGGGGATTACGCCCACATATGAGCCATCTTGCGAGGAATATCGAGAGGATGTGGTGCTCTGGAACTTAGTGACCCATGCTAGGTGGGCAAACGTGCTAGGGTTACTCCGAGGTGACCTCAGGCTTGAAGATGGTCTATTTTTCATTAATTGGCTCAAGGGTATCACCTTATTTCAAGGGGTGTGCATTTAGCTAACTAAGGAGGCTATCTCCCATTACCTAAATGTGTCGGCGGAGGGGGAGGAGGTTCCGTTGCGAGGGAGGGGTTTACAAGATGCATAGGATTTCTTCTCGGGGCCCATGCCCAAGACAAGGAGTGGTGAGGGGCCCAAGTCAGCACTTGACCCCCTTTGGTAGGACATGGCAGTCCTACTGGACCACTTCCTCGTCCACTCTAGCAATGCATCGACATTGCTTGGGGTGCATTTCAACTTCATGCATTGCCTGAGGGAGTATGTGGTGAATCTACCTCATTACTTCTTGGCTATTCTATGCATGTAGTGGAGGGGGACTTACTCGGGGCTTATTTTGGCTCTCTAGCGGGCAATGCGGGGAGGGACTCGATCGCCACTAAGGGCTCCCTTTGTTCGGGCCATTTATGGGCAATGTAAGCTGTGGTGTGTTTCACCCACACTGATGAACCTTTTGACTGATTGGGGGGGTGTTTGGGGTGGGAGCCCTCACACCCCTTGGGATAGAGGGGGGCCGCTTTTGCAATAGCTAGGTACAAGGTGATGCCAAAGCTAGGGGGTGCTAATTGGGGGCCACCTATGGAGGAGGTAGGGTCAAAGGCGATGGAGCACACCCGAGCGGCGAAGCATGCTTTTTGGAAGGAAAGGCTCCGACAACAAGAGGAGGAGTTCCAGCACTAGCTGGAATAGATGACTCAAAGGTACAAGGAGGTTGCCAAGGAAGAGAGGATCCACCATGATCTAGCAGAAGTGGTGGCCTTGCATGTGATGAAAGAGCACCTCAAGCAAAAGATTCAAGTTGAGCTCCAAAAGGAGGCATGTCTCTAGGAGGCACAAACGCGAGAGGAGGAGGAGCGTCGGGAGGAGGAGGAGCACAAGGCAACCCAAATCCAACAGCAACTGGATCAAGCGCATGAGAGCAATGCATGCTCCTAGCGTAGGGAGGGGCATTGCCCCTATGTAATAATTGGGCACAACACACCATGGGGAGCATTGCGGAGACATATCAAGCGGCAGGGGAAGGAGTTGTACCTGGACAAAAAAGGGAACACGATGGAGTGTGCGAGAAAAGAGGCAGCTTTCAAAGGAATTTCAACAAGCTACAACGTTCATGTCACTGAACAGCACAGAGCAGTTTTGGATGCCATTCATGGCCAAGAATAGAGCTTCTACCGATGTACAAGGCTGTCGTTCAGCTTATAGATTGTGTTTGGGTTTTTGTTGTTTTGCCTCTGGGATTGCGCTGTTTGTTTTTGGGGGAATCGAGTTGGAGGGCCCAAGAGGATGTCCAGAAGGGGGGGAAAGCTTGATAACCCCTTGCTATTGATTGGCGGGGTTTCTGGGGGGTGAGGGGAGGGCTCTCCCCTCATTTTCTGGGATTACATAACTAATGTAAATGGTGTTTCTGATTAGTATAACCCAAATTTTTCCGAAAAAAAATAATAGTTAGTTAACTCAAGTGTGAAAATTATGGTCACTGACTCTTAATTACACCCTCTTGATCACTTTATAAAAGCAAAGCCATAAGTTTAAAGAGGGATATCATATTGTAAGAAACAGAAATTTTCAAAGGGATATCATGAAACAGGATGCAAGGAAAATTAAATATCTATCAATCAGTGTAACCATTCTTTTTTTCTCACATCAAATTGGATGTGAATTAATTAATCTTTTTAAGATGATCTAAAATCCAATATTCCAATAGGACATGTTTGGTTACTTAAATTTGCCAATACTGAATTTGCAGATTCAACTTTGTATATTAAAAAAATTATTTAGTTTTGCATAGATGAATCAGCATATTCTTGTGTGAGCTGTCAAATTCACCTGGTCCTGTTTAGCCTTCAGAGGTGTAATCTACCTGGATTCACTCAACATCTACATGTATACATGAACCCACAGATTTAGGTAACCAAACACACCCTTAAAAGATTCACAACCGAACTTGATAAAGGAAACAAGGGGGTCAAGAAAAGGCTATCTGTAAGTTATGCTTACTTGAACATTTAATTTAATGAATTCACCTGTTAAATCTTAATACCACTTTAAGTATCTGCTATATTGAATTTATCTTTTTTTTATTGGCATTTATTTGAATGATTGAATTTATGAAGGCATCTGCATTACCATGTCATTCACTGAACTAAATATGTTGCTCGTTGTCTGAAACACCTTCTACAGGACATTAACACCTGATTCAAGTCCTTGAACATTTGGGTATTTGAACTTACCCCTGGCATCCATTATTTGACATCTTATTTTTAAACTACAACTTTAACTAAGAAGACTGGCAGAAAAGCAAAGGAAATGACAAAGGCCATTTAATCACATTCACATGTGCAGAATTTAGTCGAATGCCTTCATGCAGAGAAGTCATGTGAAGAGAAACTATAAGCAGAAATGTCCATTACATGACACATTATCCAGTTATCAGTAATGGAATTGTGAAATTTGAGATTTGAACCAAGGTGAGTCGGCATATCTGTAAAGAGAATTGTTTTTGACTATGAAGATTCCTGTTTTTCACTGAATTATTGCATTTTTTATCCAGATGTGTACCTATTTCGATTTCCTTTCTTTGATCATTGATCAGTCATCAATAGCATTGTCAGTAAATCCTAATTTTGTATTAGCATGACAAACAAACTCTGAAAACATGCTTAATAAAGAAAAAAGTGAAAAAAATATTGGGATATGTGCATTAATCAATGATAGCTGGTAAAATCAAATGCAGATCATGTTTCATGTTTCAAGCCTTGAGGATGTGAAGTTGAAGTTCAACTGTCGTTGAACAATGTGTTTGATAGTGCGTGTTTCACCTTTTTTATGAAGGACTTTGGTTTTTGTTTTTGTTTTTTTCCCTCAATTTTTGTTTAAAGTGACTTTTAGCTGATGACAATAAAAATGCTATAAAACCATATAAGCGTCCTAGACTTTTTATTTTTATTCAAATTTTAGTGTTGCAGAAATCAAAAACATCATTTCTATTCTATAAAAGTTTGAATGAATCATAATGTATTGGTGGGATACTAATGAAGGTACTAAGAAATTACTCCAATCAATTTCTGTTAGGTTCCTGATGCAGCCTTGGAGTACTTTGACTATGGATATATGCCTTTTTTTTTTTATTAATGCCATTGTTTGGTAATTAGCTTTTCAATTAACTAAAATAATCTTAAGTTAGATCATTAAAACTTGAAAATTAAGGGTTATAAGCACAACTAAAATGAATTTTAGCAAATATATTTCAAAAAGTGTAATAAACTAATATAAAGACTGTATACCGTGAATTCATATTGTAGAGCAGAGGGCATTAGCGGTGTTGAGGTTGAGGGGGTCACTTGTATCACCAATCATGATGTCGATGACACAATCTTAGTGACGAAGGCAATGGCGCCTCAGGCTGAAATGATAAATAAGGCTCTGAGCAAGGTGAGTCAAAAGCTAGGATTGAACATCAACTGGGCAAAATTGGCCACCTTTGTCGTCTAGACTGACATTGTTAAGAAAAGGAAGATCTCTAGCATTCTGGGAATTGGGCAATAAAGTCAGGAGGATATCTACCTACGAATCCTAATGTTTGGCTGGCATTGAACTATTACATGGTCCAATCTTGTATGCAAAATACAGATTAGAATTGAGCACTAGACATTACATTTCTTAACTAGTAAGGGGAAGGGATTGCTAGATGTTACTGTCCTTGTGGCCATGGCTAGGTATGTGGCTTCGGTGGTGACTCCACCACAAGAAGTTATTGATAAAGTCAATCAAATCATCTAGAATTTTATTTGATCTGAGGGCAGAGGAAGAAGCAAGATTTACACAAAGGAGAATTCTGTATAAGAAGTCTCATAGATGGTTATTGTCAGGTGCAAGTACAAATTGTGGGAGTGCTCACGAAATGTTTCACTTTACTAGAGGAATGTCTAACAATAACACCGTACATTGCACCAATTCACCTTGTCTAAGTCACAAGGTTCAAATGACATCATGCAAAGGAAGTATGGTGTGGCACCAAGGTGGCGCATGATTTGGAAAGGACGCCTACCAAAGAAGATCAAGATGTTCATCTAGCTATACATTAACCAAGCAATTCTGACTCAAGTTTTTCTCAGACACTAGGGCATTGATATCAACATTTGCTGCCCTATGTGCAACACCGAGGATGCAAAAACCCAAACACATCTTTTCTTCACCTACCCCTTCATCTTGCAGGTCTAGTACCACAACAATATCAATCCCTCTATCCCACCACACGGTGACAACCCTCCAAGTGTGATACTATGGTCTATTTGAAAGAGCAAGAATGTTGTGGTCTTTAGGAATGCTCTAGTGCCCCAGCCTTCAAAAACAACAATTTCCTTGAGGATGTTTCTACGAATTCCCCTTCACAAGGGATGTTTTTGGTAGGGGAAGGGCTTGAGTAGCAAGAGACCAAACAAGAACTCTACCATCAGATGCTGCTACTGGAGAGAGAGAGACTACCTTGAGCAAAGAGCTTGAGAATAAGTTCTTAGCTAACCTTAGCAAAGCCACACATAAGATTGAACAACGCATGAAGGAGCAAGAGCAGCTCAAGAGGGAGTTGGAAGAGCAAACCCACAAGCAAGAGGAGGAGCAACAACAAGATCAAGGGAAGGAGGCTCAACATCAACATGCAATGCAAGAGACCATTCAATGAAGCATCCTTTAGCACCTATGCAAGGAAATCAATGAACAACTGTGAAGGGAAACAGTGGAGTAGGAGGTGAGGGGAAAGAAGACCTTCATGCATGCAAACGAGTTTGTGGAGGAGGCTACCAGGAAGTGCTAGAACAAAACCCTGGCCTACAATGCTAGGCTATGGTTCAATGAGGGTTACTATCCATACAATATTATGGGTATTAACAGAGATATGCCTTGTGAAAACCTCAGAAAGTACATCAGGAAAACCTCTCGCATGCTCCATCCTAACAAGGTATGCCACCTAGGAAAGCAAGTTCAGGATTAGCATGAGGAGAATTACAAGAACTTCCAACAAGCTACAGGCTTCCTATCTTCAAAGGAGGATCAGGAAATCGTGAATATGGTGCATAGACAAGAAATGCATTATTGCACCTACAAGAACCTGTTGTTCACAGTATGACTGGTCATTTTCCCCGTTTTTATAAGGGTGTTGCTGTCAGATTCTGTGGGTTTCTGGTTGCAGGTTATAAAGGAAATGTGGGTTATATGCTCCGCCCCTTGGTTGTGCGTTTTATGGTGGTGTCTGGGAGTTATTCTCCCCTATTTCTGTTTGAGCTGACTGTAGCTGGGGCTCTACCTCCCCCTAACTCTGTCTTTTTTTGCAACAGGGATTTCCTCACCCCTTGTTTTGGTTTTCCTGTAATTTCTGTCTTTCTTGTAATATAAATCACCAGATCTTTTCTCAAATATATATATAAGGGATGGACGACCCTGTTTTTATATACTGAAATTTAGAGTTGGTTGAAAAAAAAAACACTAGAGAAGTTTGATTAAGAAGCAACTGGAACAGATTATATTAATTATCACATTTCTAATGTTGTGTTGTAGTAGATGAAGGAGGGTGCTGTCAATAAGAAGCTGTTTAAGATAGAGATGTTGATGCTCAGGGAGGGGTTGCAAAGCTATATACTTCTGCAGTATCTTCTTTTGATAAGATGGATGAGGTGGAGGATGAACTGCTCCTAAGACTAAGAATTTAAGATGGGTGATAGGACAACATCTTTCATTAGAGGAAAGCAAGTAAATATCTTCGAATATCCTATACAATAAGACAGTGAAGCAGCTAGTTGATCCACTATTTGCTCTAGGTACACAGACCAGGCTCTTAAGACAAGCAAAGGCTAGCTTCTGATTAGAGATAATGCTGTTATTTTTGTGGACTGTTCATGTAATCATGTTGAATTGGGACTTTATGAATAGTATCATGGTTTTATCATTTCTATGAATACTATCATAAAATGTTTACATTTGAGCATAACCTCCAATTCTAGTTTTCTACTATGCTATGCACAAAATGGTGTTTTTCCTGTTATGTTTGTACACGTTTTCAAAAAAACTAATTTAATAAAAACTAAGCACCCTAAGCTTTTCTTCAAAATACATACTACATTCAACTATTTGTCCACCAGTGGACATAACTTACTGAATCATGGATATGCTTAGTTCAAAAACTACAACTTTTTTCCAACTACTTTGGAGTCAAGAATATTGCAGTCCATGTGATGCAAGAAATAATATAGTTGAACATGACTAACCAATAATTCATCGTCCATCGTATTTAAATCTTGCACTCATTCTGCATCTTTGTTCTAATTAAAAGTAAGCTTGGAACAATTGGAATCATGTTGTCATCACAAGATTCTAAGAAGATGAGAGACAATAATGATTTGCCTTCCTTCTCTCAACACTCTGCTTTGAACCTTCTCTCAAGTTTAACCCACTCCCTTGGACTTTTTGTTACTTTAGACTTTTTGGATTCTTTTCAATATTCTTTATCACTCTAAATACCAGCAGGTTTGATCCATGGGCAAGGTCCTTGGGTAGGCTATCTGCTTATGTATGCTACTGTTTGTTTATTTTTATTATTCTTTGAGTTTTGAGCGTATCCTGAAAGGGATTAAAAGCCACGTATGAGAAATATTAGATGTGCGTGACCAAAATCAGAAATACGTTCATCATGCTTTCTGGAGTTTTTCAGCAACGCCACTAGATGGAAGCAAACCTTTCTAAATTTCTAATCAAGAATGCATAAATGAATAGCAAAAAATAATTTGAGAATATAGTGAATATGTATAATAAGCAAGGCATTCTTACTTTTGCTGCCCTCCAGTTATCAAGGCACGACCGATGCACGTACTTCTGGGTACCTTTACAGAAGCATGGTGCAATCATATCATCTCCTGTAGGTTTAAACATATCAATTTAAAAATTTTTGACTTAACACAAAAATGATTAACCATTCACTTAAAATTTGGTTAACTGGATCAAAGCAAAAAACCCCCTGGTAAGATTACAGAAACTTTGTATCACCTTCATTATCAAGACAAATGCGGCACTGAGGTTGATCCACAAGAATGACTTCACCTTCAGCATTATTATTCTTGGAGGTGCTTGCTTCTGAACCTGCAAGTGCTATATCACCTGATAACAAAACAACTTCACTTGTTGAGGATTCTTTATAAGAGTTGAGTGTTCGACGTAAAATTGGATCAGTATCCTTGCTATCCTCATCTTCAGAATCTTGATCTGAGGTATGTGTCATAGGATCATTTCCTTTGTTCATTATAACAAACCATGATAAGTATGAAAATCTCCAGTTGTTCAGCTTAAAAGTATCTACACAAGAAAAATGCATGGAGAACACAAAATTTGTTATCCAACAAAGACATAAACTTGAAACAATTTTTAGTAAGGGTTATAATCAAATAGAAAATAGGAAATAGTATATCTCATATATCCTCTAAAAAAATAATAAGCATATACAAGACGTGTAAACAAATTGATATCAACGTTATTTATGTGTAAAAATGGTTTCATATTGCTTGTTCGCCTTGCAATGCTAGCAGCCGACAAGATAGGTACAGTACATAGATGATCGGGATATTTTGATTGGTAGCAGAAAATTTTACAACATTTGAGACTAAATATGAAGTTACTTCACAAAACCTTCAAATTATGGCAAAGGCATTAGTGGATAATGGTACAATACAATAAAGGTGCAACTTCGTTGATGATAGTAGAAACAGAGAACTCGTCATAACCAAAAGCATCCATAGAGTTTTCACCGACAAGAAAATTCAAGTTTCACTATAACAATGCGGCCCAAATTAATAAAAGGTCCCCAGGAGACCAGATTATGAAGTTAGAATACAAGCAATTCCCGTATGACTATTTCACATTTAAGTGGCTGCAGCATCACATGTGAATCAGCACACAACGATCACGTCCAAAATAAAGCTATTATCGCTACCGCTGGACAACGTTTCTCAATCTCATGTAAAACGCTAGATTTCTTCTTTACTACCAATAAAAACACTGATTGCATTGAAAATCAAGCAGATATGTTACATAACGGTTAAAGAATCACGGCCTTACATTTCAACCGTCGGGGAGTTTCTCCCGAAATGAACCGCGAATATTCGTCCAATTCAATTGAAAATAACAGTAAACCTGCCTTTATTTTCCTGAAATCCGTGAAGTCCAGATCAAATGGCCAGCAAAAAGGAAAACACGGCAAATCTTCACTGCAAAGAGGCGCACTGTCTACTCGGAACAACAGATCTTGCAAGGCTGAAATTCTAACCTTTGCTGATGTACTCGAATTGTAAATGTAAGGTCCAACCAAAGAGACTGAAGAAAAGATCCGGGAGCCGTTGACTCCAGAGTCAATATAATAAAATTACAACACAGCAACAGAGCGTGAATACCGTATTCAGATTGCTGGAAAGAGAAGTGTGCAAAGAATTACAATTACAAGCAGAGCAACAAAATTAAGGTGGCCTGTGCTGTGCTGTGTGGCTTGGCATTCCTTCAAACCAACTTTAATCACATCACACCGAGTCATGGAAGTTGCTGAGGAAGTCCAGAGATCTCTTCCGTCATCCCAGTTCTTCAATTTTTGATGGAAAATATACCGTTCAAACGGAATTCTCTGGGTTTAAAATCCGTGATCCCACGTTACTTGCGCCGCAACCGGCAAAGCACTGTTTATCGAAACAATTATATATAAAAATTACATGGATCAACAACTCCAGCACAACATAAGGCAAAATAAATGATTTTTCTTTTTTTTATTCAGGGCAAATGGCCACAACACTCATTTCTTCGTTCAGAGGTTGTGGGTTCTGGGTTCGATTGTCGCCTCTGTTTTAGGGTGTCGCAGCAATGGAGTAACCTTTTTGATAGGACCCTCTTCATTAGTGGGTAACATTTACACTATTATGTGAGTAGGGGTTGTGCTACCAACCCTCAGTTGTTATCCATTAAAAAAATGATAATCTTAAATTACATTGGCTGATTGGAATATGACAAATCATATTAAGGGGTGTTGGAACCTAAAAGTATTATAATATAGGCACACCCTAAAATATATAGTCCAATTAAAACTTTATAACTCAACATTAAACTTGTGACTTCTTGCTTTCAAGTTGAGTCTTACTAATAAGCTACCACCTCATTGTTATGTTATGGTTTTTGCAATATATTAAACCTTGTTTAAAGGTACAATAATTTTATATAGAGGACGCGGAGCTGTTTTTTGTTGGGGCCGTCCCCCGGACCCAGAGTCGCCAGGTCCCCAGGTCCTCTTTGCCGCGCTTATGGGCCAAGGGAACTGATCTGATTGAGTGCTACTTCGTCCAGTCTAGCAACTCTTCTAAGTTGCAGGGCCTTCACTTTGCTTTCCTGCGCTGCCTCAAGTTGGGCACCCCCGTCAACCTCCCCCGCTTCTTTAAAGCGATGCTTAGACTCAAACAGCGTGGCCAGCACTCTAGTCTGATCTTGGCGCTCTGGCGGGGGGTGGGGGTGGGGGGCTACCCCCCGCCCCCCCTGCCCCCCGCAGGGGGACCGTGCAGGGGGCTCCCCCTCAGCTAGGTCGCTGGCTGAGGGGGTGCCTGGGGCGGGGGGTGGTTGGCCCAGCTGGGTTTCCCAGGTTCCGCGAAGGCAGAGGACCACGCAGGGGCGGTGCCCCACCGAGCGCTCGCCTTCCCCCCCCCGGAGACGTCGGGTCGAAGGAACTAGGAGGAGGAGCTTCAGCAGGCTACGCAACGTGCGGCGAATGAGGTGCGGGAAGAGTGGGAGACCAAGTGGAACGAGGCCCTCGCGCAGGCTCGGGCCAACATTGAGGCCCAGGTCACCGAGCGCGAGAAGGAACGGGTCAGGCAGCAGGAGCTCCTTGCTGAGGCTGCCCGGGCCCGCCTCATCGACGAAATCAGGGCCCAGGTTCGGGAGGAGCTCACGCAGGAGGCGGAGGCCCAGAGAAGGCACGAGCTGGAGGAGCGGGCGGAGCAGGAGCGACTCTGGGCGGAAGAGGCACAGCGGCAGAAACAACTGGACCGCACCCACGGGCATAATGCCCGGCAGTGGCTACGGGAGGGGCAATGCCCATACTTTGTTTTGGGCATTAACTGCGAGTGCTCC
>MNCI01032477.1:26659-36887 GCA_015680685.1 Gnetum montanum | reverse complement strand
GGGGCCCTCCCCTATCGGTGGGGCCTCTACTGGTGGCCCACCGCTTGTAATCGCATGTAATTTTTGTAACATATTTTTGCTCCTTTAATATAATCCCAACCTCTTTCTCGAAAAAAAAAAGTGCACTTCAAAAATAAAGATGCTTAAGTGTGACTTGAAGCACCAACTTTTTACTTGTAGTCATTCTTTCAAGTTTCACATTCAAAAAATGATATAATTTGACTATCAATATACCCCAATATATATAACCAACATGATAAATTAGAAGTTGCCAACCTAATACATTAAGATAATTACAAAAAAATATAAGGATGCCTCTTGCCTAACAAGATAATTTTGGCTAAGAGGCCAATTGACTTTGTAATAGGAAATAAATAATGATTATTGTAACCTTGGTCAAAGTGATGAATTTTGTCAAGAAATTATTATGGGTATGTAATTACTAACATAAAATTTCAAGCTTAATAACTCCCATGGCAAGAATTATTTAACACTTATTTTGATTTTTTAAAAAAATATGAAAATCAATTCCAAGAAATTAAGTTTTTGGATTTATTTAATTTAAAAAATAAAAAGATTCTCTAAGCTAAATAATAGATATATATCATAAAAATATAACTAAACTTATGAGCTAACCTCTTGAGCCAACTATTAGTGACAAAATGCCTTTGTGTTCCAAACTAGCAACCATTTGCCTATATAATTTTGTTTAGGGTTTAGATGATAGTCTAAAAATTTTGTTTTTTTGACCTTTCAAATGCTAGAGTTCTAAATCCTTGCACTTGTTTTTAAAAGCATACAAAGCCTTGAAACATCATACTATTCTTTCTTTGATGCACTTCCCCTACTTGTAATTGTTTATATAAATGAGACTCAAATATTTAAAAGAATTTGCTATTTGCATATTAGTACCTCCAAAATCAAAGTTATAATAAATATTTCTTGTACCCCCAATCATCATTTTGATTTTATCCACATTCACTCAATAATAATAATAATAATAAGACCAAATGAGCACAATAATTTAAAAAAATTTGTAACATATTTTGCATAACTTTAGCAAGAATGGAGATCAAGGCAGCATCATCTACATATACAAGAAGATTCAGCACTTCAAATCTAATTTTGATAGCATAATTATCTTGCCTGTTGCATAACCATTCATACATTTCATCAATAAAATAACAAAAAGAGTTAGAGAAAGTGGACAACCTTACTTACCTCTAATTTTGCTCTAAAACTGAAACCTTTTCTTTGAATTGCTATATCTAATTTCAATAAGCACTTCCTCATACAATCTTTGAGTTGTTGCAATCTAAAGGGAGGCTAATTTTTGCAAGCACAACCATAAATTTACACGAATCACTAAATCATAAGATTTTGCAAAATTAACAAATTAAATAAAAACTCTTTTGCTAGGTGATGAGTCATGGTTTGTCAGGCCTAGTTATCAGAGCCCTGTTATTAGAGCCCTAATACAAGATATGGTCTATCAGGCCCAATTATCAGAGCCGCGATATCGCATTTGCGATATCACGTCCACCCCCTCGATATCGAGTACGTGATATCGTGGCCCGCCGCAATGTCTATAAATAAAAGACGGCACACTTGGTTTTGGGCATTAGTTCTTAGATTTTATTGTACATTTTTAAGTTTAGATTTCTCTCAACCCTTTCCTCCCAATGTATGCTCGCAGTGTGGTGATTGTAATTGTACGACATCCTTATTCGAGTGTGACGTACTTGGACACGCACAGGACCGGAAACAAAGATCGAGATTACTTCATCATTGCCGCATTCACTTAGCTTAATTATTTAATTAATTGTTATTTACTGCTTTCTTAGTTAATCTCTTCTCACCCTAAACTCCTGTTAAACACGAAATGAGTACGACTTGATTACAAGCATTTAAGTGTGACTACTTTGTATGAGTACGACTTGATTACGAGCATTTAAGTGTGACTACTTGGTAACCCAGTAACATACCTAGGATCTGTGCTTGGTAATCCCAATGGTAGTCATGCACGAAGTCCAAGATGTGTACGGATGATCAAGGAACGGATGCTCATCGCACTTAGGCTAGCTTAGATTCTCTCTCACCCTCTCTCTCTTAGTTTAGTTAATATTATCTTCCATTGTCCTCAAGAGTAGCATTAGCATAGAAACACATCATACACCTCACTCTGGACTAAACCATATGTGACAAAGTTAACACTAGTCCAGATGGGAAGACAGCGAACTACGACCTAAGGATAACTATTTAGATACCACAACTAGCCCGTCTGCGGAGTTCGACTGGATCGTGCATGAAATGCTTGTATTTGTATGGTTGAGTGTAGGGGTACCTTGCCACTCATCATTGGCGCCATTGCTGGGGACGGTGCTAGTTATCTAGATTAGTTATATCATACAAGGTTACTATATAGGAATTAATGATATATCTTTTATGAAGAAATAATTATAAAAAGTCACATATAAATTCACACACAATTTCACAATCATGCCTCTCCTACAAGACTATGATAATGTCATACCTAGTCAGGAAATTCATTGGAGAACCAACGAATTAGATGACAATGAAGATTGGAGTACACAATCTGAAGTGGGGGTTTCTTATAAACATAAATGAAGGCAACATCGTCCCAACACATGAAAGCATAACTTACCTAATGACGATGAATCCCTACTAGCCGCTACAAGCCTAACGCAGATACAAGAGGCTATTCGAATCTCTTGTAGGCATCGTAAAGAGAGTCGCCTACCTAGGCTCGATTTAAACAACTTTCCCAATTTCTCAAGAGGCTATGACTTAGATCCGCAACAACATTTACAAGCCTTATACGATGGCTGCACATGGAACAACATTGATAACGGTTAGCAAAAACTCAAGCTCTTTCCTATGACACTCATTGGCCAAGCAAAAGTATGGTATAGATCTTTAAAACCAAATTCAATATGACATTGGCCAACAATGGTAGAACTCTTTAATGAAAGATATCAAACCTACACAAGAGTGCCAGCCTTGAGGAAAAAAATCCAAGAGTGGAAACAAGCACAACATGAACCCTTGGACATGGCTTTGGAAAGATATTATGCACTGTTAAACAACTATCTAGGCCATGAGTTCTTTGAAGAAAGGCTAATGTACCATATCATTGATGGGCTTCGTGATGAAACAAGAGAGACCCTAGGAATGTATGCCCAAGGTCAACTATACGAACTACAAACCCATCAAGTCCAAGAGCTTTTTAAGTGGGTAGCAAAAGAAGAAGGAGAAATGGCTAGATGGGAGAGTGTTGAAAAGCATTAACGGGACCAAAATCTCAACTTAACAAAGGTCCATAATCAAAAAAAGGAGAAATCAACCTATCTCAAGGAAGAAGAACCATCTTTTCCAGTACAACAATCATTAGATAGAGTTTTGACAACCCGAGAAGCAGGAAAAAATACCCTTAGACAATCGGAAAGAAGGGTAGAAGAGAATAAGAACTTAACCACCAATCATACGTATCAATGTAATGTTTGCCTGTACGATCACCCTAAGGGCCAATGTCCAATCCTGTCACATTTACAAGAGCATTGGGGAAGATTGTTACATCTAGAGTTCATACAAAGATACTGTCTTCGATCACAGTGGCAACAATCCCAGTCGTGGGGGAGGCCGCCCTCAAACTGGGTAGACCCTTCATATCATCCAAACCTAAGTGCTTATCAAGTCCAACATACTATTTTTCCAACTGGGTCAACATGCTCTATCTCACCACATTATTATCATTCTCCTCAATACTATCAACCCATATCCTCTCCAACACAACAACCACTTGGTATGCCTTACACTTCTCCTCAATTTCAACATTCTCATCCTTTCCCTCCTTCTACATCGTCACCAACTGTTCCTAAGGTGTCTGCACCATAGCAACAACCCACGAACGTCACTTGTGCTGCTACTACCAATAGCAGTGAGAGACCTCAGCAACATCGAAGGCGTCCCTTCTTTAGAAATGACCCTAGGAAGGGACAACACAATTCCAAGGCCACTGCATCTACCAACTCAGCACAGGTCCAACACTGTGGTGCATCCTTCTCTTCGAACACAGCACCTCATGTAACTTCATCAAGGCCACCAACTAACACTCCAACAATCATACGGCCGAATGAATACAACCATGGAGGGCGATATTCCGATCCTTGCATACCATCTTATGGTCTCAATTATCATAGTGGGTCAACTCGTTATCTGAAAACTACATCTTATAAAGTGCTATGCTTACTATAATCAAGTGTGTGAACCCCAATGGGGTAAGTATGACCAAGCTTCGATGTTTTCAACATGCAAGGATCCTCATCTTTCATTTATTAATCCTTGCCATGCTCAACCATTTAGTTATGGGGGATATCCCCCATTTTAATACCAAGCAGGATTAATAAATATTTTTCATTTTTCTTTAATTTTACAACTTTTTTTTTCCAGTTTTTCATTTTTTAATTTCTTGTTTTATTTTTTTTTCTTTTTATATTTCTACCTTTTTACAAGTAATCTCATCTACAAATAAAACACTCATGTGGCTCGTTGGTTGAGGTGTGTTCTATGTTATTGAGTTTTGAATGATCAATTATGTGGATAGCGAGCCCATTACACCCACTCATCCATTCTACAAATAAGAGGTTTCGTTCGAAGGTACAGTGATATTCTTGACATTCTTAAAACTTAAAATTATTTTCATGTTCATTGTACCTAGAATGAAGAAGGATGGACCAAGAGGGAATGATTAGGATGTGACATCAAGGCGACTTGCAGATTCTCTTTGGTGACATCTGTGAGAGTTATCACGCAACGTGGTTGTACTAAGATCCTTATAGATCTAACAAAAAATGGGAGTAAGAGTAATCAAAAGGGCACTCAAAAATCCAATGTTGTTCTAGGGGCTCCCATTGGAAAGACATGCACCCATGCCTGAAGGTTGGTGGCTTCTCTGGATTTAGCAATTGAAAAAAAAACGAAAAAAAAAAAACAAAGGAAGTGCCACAAAGCAAAAATCACTCCTCCCTTGAACAAAATGCCAAGTGATCGTATGCCTTGTTGTTCTGATACTCTCATAGTCGCTCATCACGGGATAAAACAATGTGGTGTCACTAATCAGAGGAATGGACTTGGTCCTAATCTTGGAACGATGGGTTAATGACACGTTAATCATGCTTTACACTTAGGATTCATTGTGCCCTGGGTCAGTTACCTCATGTCCCAATCTCTACAATCCCTTCTATACCCCGTCTCATCTCGCTATTCATGGAAGTTGTGGTTTGTGTCTTGTATAGCATAGAATTCTTACCTCATTCTGGTGATACATACATGTGTGTGTTTTGTGAAACTAGTATGGATTACATTTAACCCTTCTAGTGCCTACAGACATTTTAAGGTGTGGTTATGCAAGGGCATTATAGGTTGGAACCTGCTTTGGGGAGGATCCACTTGCGTGACTTTTGCAATTTGTACTTGTTGCATACCACCACATCATCTTATACCCTTTGAGTACTTCATTTCCAAATCTATTCTTTCCTTTGCCATCATTTTATCAAACGTTCCTCAAAACCAGGTCCTTTTATGTGTCACCTAAAGAAACCAGGTCCAACATTAAACTTTTAGGGCAACTTCCTTGGAAAACATCTCTAACCCTAAAATCACACTAAGAAAAGAATTCAACATTTATTAAAGACAATGAGTAAGGTATGAAATCATTGAAATTTTTCAATAACCTTACTAACAATTGATCTTTGTGTGATTATAGATGGCCCCTAAAAGAAGACAACAAGGAGGATCTTCTCAAGGTGCAACCGAACGACCAAATGGAGGTAGAGGCCAAGGACTTCATGCAGAACATACAGAGCAGGAGGCACAATCACTCAGCACCCATCATGGAACTCCTATTACTGCATAATCTATCCAAGCAAAAGGTGTAGAGGTCAGGGCCCAAGCCTATGAAGAGGAATGATGGCTGTTTGCGGAATGACATGTCAAGGCCAATTAAGTGTTTCCACAGCTACCGTATCCATGGAAAGTGTTAACTCCATCAAACATTGGAACATCAACATGGATGACTCATAATTTGTGGATAGAAGAGGAGAAACTTTAGGCACTTCTTCAACAGTATCAATCTCAGAAGCCTAGAGCGCCAAACAAAGGAAAGACACCCATGGAGGAGCCACCACTACCAAGAACCCCATGAGTTTCACAAGTTTTGTCTTTTGTGTCTATGTCCAAATTTTGTTTAATCCTCCACTGCGGCATGAATAAATTCCTAGTTAGTCAATAATCCCATACCTATCCACTGTGTAATAAATTGAACTTGTTCCTCACTTTCTTTGAATCAAGAACGAGTTGTTATTCAGTCGTGGGGTATGATGAGTCATGGTCTATCAGGCCCAATTATAGGAGCCCTAATACAAGATATGGTCTATTAGGCCTAGTTATCGAAGTCGCGATATCGCATCTGCGATATCACATCCACCCTCGCGATATCGAGTACACGATATCGTGGCCCGCTGCAATGTCTATAAATAAAAGGCGACACACTTGGTTTTGGGCATTAGTTCTTAGATTTTATTGTAAGTTTTTAAGTTTAGATTTCTCTCAACCCTTTCCTCCCAATGTATGCTTGCAGTGTGGTGATTGTAATTGTACGACATCCTTATTCGAGTGTGACGTACTTGGACACACACATGACTAATTGTTATTTATTGCTTTCTTAGTTAATCTCTTCTCATCCTAAACTCCTGTTAAACACGGAATGAGTACGACTTGATTACAAGCATTTAAGTGTGACTACTTGGTAACCTAGTAGCGTACCTAGGATTTGTGCTTGGTAATCCCAGTGGTAGTCATGCATGAAGTCCAAGATGTGTACGAATGATCAAGGAATGGATGCTCATTGCACTTAGGCTAGCTTAGATTCTCTCTCACCCTCTCTCTCTTAGTTTAGTTAATATTATCTTCCATTGTTCTCAAGAGTAGCATTAGCATAGAAACACATCATACACCTCACTCTGGACTAAACCATACGTGACAAAGTTAACACTGGTCTAGATGGGAAGAAAACGAACTATGACCTAAGGATAACTATCTAGATACCACAACTAGCCCATCTACGGAGTTCGACCGGATCGTGCGTGAAACACTCGTATTCATATGGTTGAGTGTAGGGGTACCTCGCCACTCATCACTAAGCTTTTTTGCAAACTCCATGTAGTGTCTAAGAGTAATTATGTGATCAATAGGGGAGTGATTTTTTATCTAAAACATGCTTGACATCTTGTTCCAACATAGTTAACTTTAACCTACATAGTGATTCTCTTTTTAAATATAGTGCCCAACAACTTAGCAAAAATATTACTCATAACAATCATTCAATAATTATTCAAATTATTTTTATTTCCTTTTTACATAATAAGATAGCCTTACTAATTTTTCAATGTTAATCTAATCCTTCATCCATTGCCAAGCATGTCCTTCACACTTTAATAATTTTGCATATAAACCCTTTGTGACTTCTTCAAGAGTAAATTGAAAATGCACTTGGTGTACAATAGCAATAGAAATATCATTTTCTCCTATAAATCATTTCTTATAAAATGAGCATATGTCTTGAAAAGAAAAATTAAATGATAAAAAGGCTTTATGACAAAAACACTACTAAAATTATTTAGGCTTCTTTTTAATGATATAATCAAACTATTCTTACTGCTCCTTGATAAATTTCCTCCTCTTGGTTCTAATCAAACATTTATATGTCTTAACTAAAATTGTTTGTTTGTTTTTTTATTTACATTTTTAATATTTTGTCTAGCCTACATACATCCTCATCAAACCAAGTATTTTGAGTTTTCTATATTTACGAATGCATAATTTGCTTAGCTATTGTAAGCATAATTTGTTCAAGAACTTTAGGTTGTCTATCAAGATTCCATTTTCTATGTGCTACTTCCACTTATTTTATTAATATTATTTTTTGACTTATAGGTTGAACTTGTATTGAAAATATTTTCTAATTCTATTTGTTGTTATTTTAGAAGAAATTTTAATTTGCAACAAAAAATCTAAATGATGATGATAAGATCCACCAAATCCTTTGCAACTTTCAACTTCTTAATAAGGCCAATGTCTTCATAAGAATGTAAAAGAAAATCAATATAAGAGTTACCTTGAGCATCTGTGAAAGTAAATGATAAAGATTAAGGAAATATAACAAGGCCATTGCAAATGAGAAGATCAAAAGTTTTTATTCATTCTAATAGTTGTTGACCCATCTTATTAATAGTGTCATTTGTAGAATGTTGTACCTAATTGTGATCTTTAATAGTGTCTAAACTATCAATATTATGTTACCACTAAATAATTTTTGTTTGCTGTGAACTTATCCTTGCATTAAAATCTTCACAAATAAATGTTGAGCCTTTTGCTAAAAATTCTCTAATATATTTGCCTAAGAATTGAAAAGGATGATCACAAAACAATTCTATAGTATCATACAAAGTAACATCTCTAGGGGCAAAATAGCATATGGTAAGAAAAGCATAATCATGCAAATACAAAATTTTTCATTAAATGTATTGTTTATGATCATCAGTTTTAGCTAAATGCACACAATTTTCAAGAGATTTCATCACTAACACTATAATGCAACAAGAAGGTCTATCTCTTCACTGTGCTCTTATGTTTCTTATAATAAATTTAATGAATCTAAGAATCATAAAATCTATAGAATCAACATCTTCCCAAGTTTTAACAAAACCAAAAACAGTAAAGCTGATGAGTAGCGAGGTACCCCTACGCCCAACCATATGAATCACAAGTGTTCACGCACAATCTAGTCAAATTTTGTGGATGGAATTAGTTGTGGCATCTAGATCACTATGCCTTGATCATGGTTCGCTGTCTTCCCACTTGGACTAGTGGTAGCTTTATCATGTATGGTTTAGTCTAGAGTGAGGCATATGATTTTTATTATTTTATATTTTATTGTTCTATAATTAACAATAGGTTGAAAGTCAATTTATAATTGATGAGTGGCGAGGTACCCCTACACTCAACCATATGAAACGAGCGTAGCATGCGTGATCCGGTCGAACTCCACAGACTAAATGCCTACATGCCCCATGGAACACTTGGGGTTAATCATTTGTTGTCTTCCTAGACTTACTTGTAGTTGTCACTGTGTATGGTTAAGTAAGTCCGAGGTATATGATTTTTATAGTCTTTTTTGGTTTTATGTCTTCTATGCTAAAGAGTGAAGGGTTGAGAAACTAACTAACTCTAACTAAGGACTAAGTCTAAATTAACTAGCATCAGCATCCATTCCCACTTACCGTACACACCCTGAACTATGCAACTGTGGCTACCAAACGCTAATCGTTACTGGGATCACCACACGTAACACACGTGCTTGAAGTGGTCGTCCTAAGGCACTTAACTAGCCTAAATGTGATAAGCAACCAATTCCTTGACTAGTCGTACACATCCATAGATGCTTGTAATCAAGTCGTACTCATCCCACGTTCTAGGAGTTGAGGGTGAGAGAGACTAATCGCGATGAGTAGCCGATTCCTTGATTAGCTGTACACATTCGTCAATGCTCGTAATCAAGTCGTACTCATGCCATGCTAATGCAGGTGATAAATAACATGTAATAAATCCTATTCCATGCACTGCAAGGTTTATCCACAAATCTTGTCTTTATTTCCGTACACAACTTACGTTCAGGTACAAAGTTGCTCGAATAAAGATCCATTCACTTGGGGACTCCTACTGCGGGCACATGGAAAATATTCTATCTCTAGAGTGATCAAACTACCAGAGTTTCCCTACTTTAAGCCTAAGATGGGAAATAAGGGGAGTGCCGCCTCTTATTTATAGATTTGGCGATGGACTACGATATTGCGTATGCGACATCACAGGGGATGATGCGATATCGTGTACGCGATATCACATGGGATGCAATATCGCAGCTCATGCAAATCGCATCTCATCATACCCCCATGACTGAATGAAAACTCATCCTCAAGTTCCTTACAATAATATCGGGAAGGTATGGAATTATTGAGGGGAATGGAACTAATGGGATGACATGTGAACAGATCATCATTACGAGACTTGACAAAACTGGTGTTCATGAAAACAANTGTAGGGGCTAGGAAGAAAATCAAAAATTTCGGGGCTAGAAGAAAATCAAAAAAAT
>MNCI01032477.1:4118-15532 GCA_015680685.1 Gnetum montanum | reverse complement strand
GTGCTTTTGAATCCATCGTCTAAGGGGTGTAGCCCAAATGATTATTTCGTCTAAAGGTAAAAACCAAACATTAGCAATCAATAGAAAAATAGTTCATACCATCATGAAGAACACTTATTAAATGACAAACTGGACAACATGGATAAAACACACACAAATAAATGAAAAAGGTATAAATGATGTTGTAAAATAAAAACAAGGAAAGTTAAAGAAATTTGTAAAACAAAAATGTGTAAAACAAAAAAGTGTAAAACAAAAATGTGTAAAAAAAAAACTTAAAAGAACTAAAGACCCCAAATGATCAGCATAGGTGGCCATCTCTCTCATGAATGAATGGAAAGGGAGAGATCCAAAATAATGAACACCTATTTGAATTTCTTAGAAGTGTCTAACTTCTGCTGATTGATGTTTTCTTATGGGCATGAGTTGTTCCCCCAGTTCGTTCCATGCATGTTGGTCGATTGCTATTTCGATTAGCTATCAACCACGGGGTGTCCACATGTTGTGTGGTTGTTACATACATGCACCTTTGTCTCAGAGTTTCTAGGGCACATCAGTTGCATGCAGGAGATGCCGAGCATTCCTCCATGTCATCACCCGATGAGTCAATTGTATGTGATGCATGGAACTTTCTTCTTCTCGATCTTTCCATAAATGTTTATCTTAGATATTTCCAAGGAAAGATCGTAGATTCCTAGTCATGCGTCTATTGTACTTAGTCATGCCCTTCTCATTATAATTGGGAAGTCCCCTTTGTCATTGTTTACGTGGATCACCAGGAAATTAGCTGGGTATGACCAACCACACATAGTGGTAACAATGTCCTCCACCAATCCTAAGGGAATGGTGATGGATTGGTCAGCCAACTTTAGTTGAATATTTCTCTTCTTAAGTGAAGGTAGGTTCCAGGCTTGATACATTTCTTGTGAGATTAAGTTGACTCCGGAACCTGAGTCAAGAAGAGCCTTATGAGGTTCATTCCCAGCGACTTGAAGGTAGATTAAGGGACTTCCAGGGTTAAAGAGTTTCCTGGGAAGGTGGCTTACCTTGATCCAGTCAGTAACAGTATGTGTTAAGCTCTGTTGTTGGTTTGAAGGGAGCTCTGAAGCTTTATGTGTTGGAGGAGTGTATACAGACTCAATCGCTTGTGGTTGTGAGAGCTTGTCTAGGCTTTTGGTTCTGAAGAAAGGTCTTCACTTCTTGTAGTTGTTAGAACTAGCAACAAGTTGAAGGTTTACAGCTCTCGTAGCATTATGTTGCTGTGGTTGAGTGGGGAGTTGNCAGCTCTCGTAGCATTATGTTGCTGTGGTTGAGTGGGGAGTTGCCCATGCATTGTTGGAGCAGGTGGTAGTGGAACTACCAGCGTAAGAGTGGCGGATGGATTCAGAGGATGGCATGCATATGGTGTGTCTCCCAGAGGAGAAGGAGTCCTTCTAAAATACTCCCAAACTTGGTAGTGATGTTGTGGAGTTATGTGACCCATGGAGTCACTTGAAGAAACCAGCTGTTGCATGTAGTAGCCATAAGGATCTGGTTGTTGGTAAGGGTATTGTTGTCTAGGTGGTGGCATCCCCCATGGCTATGGGTGTTGCCACTACTGATGTTGCTCGATAGGTTGTGGCGAAGTTCCACGTGGATAACACATTAATGGTTGGTGGAACTGCCTTGGGTTACCTTGGGGATAAGATAACCTTCGGGGTGCTTGCCATCTATTAGGTCTTGGGTTGAGTGCGTACACCTTGGACTATTGCAGATGTGAGATTATTGGGCAACATCCCTTAGGATGGTCATATTGGCAGATCTCACATCCACCATCATTTTCTATGTCAGAATCCACAACCTCATCAGTGATAGTCATTTTTCTCTTACCCTTGTCACATGCATGGCTTGAATCTCTCTACTTTTTCTTATCCTTGTCACTACTTTGTTTCTCCTTAGATTGCTCTACAATCTTTAGGATAGTTTCAATTTTACTATCTAAGGAGCTCCATATTTCATCTACCTTAGTCAAAAATTCCGTTGTTAGCTTTTGAAGCGGCAAGGTTTTTCTATTCACCAACTCTTCGAGTGGTGACTCATCCTCTTCATCGTAGAATCTCACTCCCTTCTTTTGGAGGGAAGGATCATGGTTACATTCTTCTGTGCTTTCTCTTTTCCTTATCTCCCCTTCTTCTTTAGCTACTTGCTCCAACAATCTATGAATTTCATGGGATCTAAGTTCAGATAATCTTCCTTGGGCATATGTCCCAAGGGTTCTCCTAGTTTCATGTCTTAGCCCATCTACGAGGTGGCGGAGTTGATCCCGCTGTGTGTAACCATGGCCTAGGCAACGATGTAGCAATGCGTAGTAGCAGCCCATGGAAGCATCCAAGGGTTCATGATTACCCTATTTCCATCCTTGGATCTGCTTACATAAGTTAGACACTTTGGAGTACGTTTGATATTTATCGTTGAAGAGTTCTAACATCGTACTCCACCTCCTAATGATTTCTGGTTCTAAGGACCAGTACCAACTCTCTGCTTCCTTTATGAGTGTCCTAGGAAACAACTTTAACTTCTACCACTTGTTTTCTATGTTTTGCAAGGTGCNCTAGGAAACAACTTTAACTTCTACCACTTGTTTTCTATGTTTTGCAAGGTGTAGGCTTCGTGGAATTCCTGTAAATGATTCTGTGGATCAGCGTTGTATCCCCCTTCGAAGCATGGGATATTGTTCATATCTAGTCTCTTGATCTGACTATCCTTTTGATGCCTTTTAGGTATTCTCACTACCTTCATAATATCTAACATACTTCGGGTGGCAAGTAGGGGTTCATCATGATCATATCTCTCATGACGTCTATGATACCTATGTGGTTCCCTACTTTCCCTTCTACCATGCCTAGACTCTCTAGATTGCCCTCGTCCTCACTCTCGACTCTCTCGTCGAGGCCTCTCATTTCACTTATNACTCTCTAGATTGCCCTCGTCCTCACTCTTGACTCTCTCGTCGAGGCCTCTCATTTCACTTACCCTTATCCTCATTGTTATGCTCTTGATGACTACACCCTGATGTGGAAGGAGAGGGTGAATGATGTGATGAAGGGGAAGAAGAAGGAGAACCATCACCATGACGATGTTTCTTACCTTCTCTTTGATGACTATGGCCCCGATCGTGATGACGATCTGAGTGCTCATCCTTGTCATGTGTTTTTGTTCCCTTGGTGAATAGTTGGTGTTCATGGGGATCAGTACTAGGGTTGTGTATCATGGAGGGTAGGTTCTGATACCCCACCTCCTCACTATTGTTAGGAGGGGGAACATCTTTTGATAGAGAACTTGTTATGATTGGTTCACCATCTCCAATTTCGCTTAGGACATGCGAGACCCCTTTTCCCTTCAACAATGTATGGTGGCTCTCCTGCCTCGAGTCCCTTAAATGTTGTGCAGCTGTCGGATGGTAATCCCTTGTGTCAAAATCACCTATAACATATTCAGTGTATAGGTGTGTCATGCCTATCTGTGCTAGAGCATGAAGGAGCATGTTGGGGGCTGCACGATCTGGAGGTAATACTATGTTACCTTGCAAGTCTCTCTAGCGCAGTTGTTCATCTTGATGGAGGATAAAAGTAAAATCAAGTATATACTCATCGTGATGAGTATATACCACCCTATATTGTTGAGGAACTGGCAAATTTTGGTTATGCATGTTAGACTGCCGACTGTTTCTTGTATGATCCCTAGGTGGTGAAGTGCTCTTATGAGAAGAAGAAGAAGACATTGTGTCTTATTTGGTGTGCTGATTAACTATTATATAATTTTTGTTTAATTAACCCTAAGGATTAGTTTAAGCTCCCAACGATGTGGATAATTTCCTATGTTCTATTTAGCGCACAAACGACTTAGTCCTCGGTAACAGCGCCAATGATGAGTGGTGAGGTACCCCTACACTCAACCATATGAAAACAAGCGTTACATGTGCAATTTGGTCAAACTCTGCAGACTAAGTGCCTACACACATTATGGAACACTTAAGGTTAATCGTTCATTGTCTTCCCAGNTAATTAACTAACTTTAACTAACTAACTAAAACTTAATTAACCTAGCATCAGTATCTATTCCCACTTACCGTTCACACCCTGAACCAATGCAACCTTGGTTACCAAACACTAGTCGTTGCTGGGATCACCAAGCGTAATGCACATGCTCGAAGCGGTTGTACTGAATGCACTTAACTAGGAGAGAAGGGTTGAGAGAGAATTAATCAACTAATAAAGCATTTAAATGATAAACAATAAATAACAATAAATAAAGTCCTATTTATCCTATTCCATGCATTGCAAGGTTTATCCAAGAAGTTCTTCTTTATTGTCGTACACAAACTTGTGTTCAAGTACAATATTTGCTCGAATAAAGATTCATTCACTTTGGAGCTCCTACTGCGAGCACATGGAAATTATTCTATCTCACATGTTTGAATCAATGACAAAGAAAGATTAGCTATTTTATTGTGCCCGCACATGGAAATAAGATAGCTAGAATTTTATTGAAGAATTAGAAGTTACTAGAGACTATCAAGTCATAGAAAAATTTGATTCAAACTAATAAACGGATCCACAAGTTTTAATTTAAACATGTGAGATAGAATACTTTCCATGTGCCCAAAGTAGGAGCTCCCACAAGTTTAATGTAGGGAAAGATAGACTATTTTAATATAAATGACAAAGAAATATCTCAAATGTTTACTTTCCCTACAAGGAGGTTTACTTTCCTAAAATGCAAGAGTATCACCACGTCCACCACAAGGAATACTTCCTATAATGAAACACATTGTTAAACGTTTTAAGAAAGATTGTGCCTAGAACACAAAAATATGATTATTTAAAAGGCAAAAAGTAATGTTTATTAATATGACTAACAACATAATAATCATCCAAAAGATAACTTATAATGTAAGAATGATAAAGTTTCATTGTAAGGATAAATTGCAACAATATTGAATGATCCAAACCAATAGATTTGATTCAAGATCATGCAGAAGGATAACACTGGCAAAGAAATGGAATTTCCAAAGTAAAGCAACAATTTGTTTAGAGATCACACCCTATAGTTTAAGCTAAATTTAAAAGAAAATCTAACCATGACTGATGAGTCATTGTTGGTTGGTTGTGTCGATAAGGCCTCATCAATGCATCTCTCCTTGCATCAACAAGGCCCCGTCAACACAATTTCTATCTGTCACCTATAAATACATGCCTACCAATTGTATTTATGGCAATCTAGATTTTAGTAGCAGTGAAGCTCTTACATTTTTTCCATTCAAAAGTTAGAATTTTTTCCCTGAGTTCTTGTAGCAGGAGTCATTGAGTGTACGAATCTTTATTTGAGCATTTTTGTATCTGAGCACAACAATGTGTGCAACAATAAAGGTAAGCTTTTTGATGAACCTTGTAACACTTTGGATAGATTAGCTATTTTATTTATGCATTCAATATTTTCAATTATTTGTTAATTGTTCTCAATTATTTTGCAAATATTTTTTGGCAATTGAGTTAATGAGGTTATTAAACTAGATAGATTAAATACATAAGTATGACTACTTCGAGTGTAACACATATTTGCTTGGTAATCCCAGCAGTGTTATTGCTTGGTACGCCTAGTAGCGGATACATGGGTTCAGGACATGTACGGAAAGAGAAAATAGATACTTATGTTAGGATTAGCTAAATGATAGTAAATTAGTTAATTTAGATTAGTTAATCAAATTACTTTTATCCATATTTGAGCGCTGATCTATAAAGCATAAAAAATGATAAAAAATTGAATGCCTCAATTACACTTAACCATACCAACGAACGTCACAAGTGTAATTGGGAAGAAAAATATTGACCTTAAGGCTAGATTCACTTCCTAAAGGGCTCGTGCACTAGAAATGATGAAGTCCACAAAATTCAACTAGATCATGCGTGAACGCTTGTGATTCGTATGGTTAGGCATAGGGGTACTTCGCTACTCATCATTGGCATTGTTGCTAGGGACTTTTGTTTATGGAACGTGTACTATTTAGGTCTAAGTGAATATCCTTAGTATCGTTGTATGAACCTAAAGGTCCATATCATTCCCACTATACATAAAATTATAAAAGCACATTAACAATTTCATTTTGTTTTCCAAATGTCTTCTTCTTCTTGCAAGCCTGAAGATACCAAACCATATGCCCCACAAGAATGCAAGGTGGTATACATTCATTCAGATGAATTTGTGCCAAATTTTACCTTCATCCTACATTAGGATGAACAAATGTGATGGTGTAATATGGAGGGAAAATTCATCTTACCCCCCAATAGATTTGTGCTCGAAATGCTATTTAAAACCCTTAAGAAGTTGGGCATAGCAGATCTTCACGAAGAGTACATTGTGGATGGATACGACACTTGGAACTATTGTTCCATTGAAACATAATGTAAATGAGATAAACGTTAGGAGAAACTCCATGAAGCTATAAAGGGTAAACATTACAATATCCCCTTGTTCCTACTAGATCAAGAGGACAATGAAGAACCTCCCTTGGAAGGTTTTCAACATGAAGATTTTCCACCCCTTGCTACTGATGGTAAGGATGTGAACCTAACCTTATGATCAACTATTCATAAACTAGGATTTGGAAAGAGTGATAGCGAGGGTAGGAACTTGGGTAAACATTGCAACAACAAGGGATGTAAGGATGATGATCATAATAAGCGTAATAGTGGTGGCAGACACCGTAGTCGCAATGGCGGTCCACCTTCTTCTTCATCCTCTTCATCTGATTTTGAACATTCCTCTTCATCTGACAATTCTCATGGAAGTCACCATTAAAACAACCATGATGAAGGTGATCAACAAAATAACAATGACCATGAAGGCCATCAAAACTAAAGGGATGGTTGAAACCATCATCAGCATCATTAATGCAGTGATGATGATGAACCTTTATTGGTGACTCGTAGTATGCTTAACATTGCGAAGGCAATGAAAATCCCAACTAGGCATATGAAGGATAGTTGGATTAAGTGCCTAGATATGAAAAATATCCTAACTAAAACACCATAAAATTTTGAGACCCTCTTGCTTCACCAGTGTCTTGGAATTTAGGTAAGGGCTTCGATAAGTGCAGCGTCATGATCATTGGGCAATAAAGTGTAGATACTAATGATAGATTGCCCAGTCCGACAAGTTTTCTACTTTCGTGACTAGCAGGCTCGCTGGACTCACCAACCTACCCAAATGGATAGTCGGGCCAGTTGACAGTCTACACAGAGAGCATGCTAGGGGTTTTTGACGGTGTTCAGGATGAGCAAAATAGTTCGGCAAGTTTTCTAATGAAGAAGTCTGCTACGCTACACTACGCTGTGCAGCATAGCAAGCCTTCAAAAAATCAATCAAGCATCTGAATGCAAATTTTAACAAGATGTTCGTGCAAGGTAAAGTCAAAATCTGGCCAACACATGGTGCTACGCTATGCTACGCTATATAGCGTAGCACAACGTAGCAAGGGCAAAGCATGCAAAGAATCCTTTGTTAAGCCGTTTCGGAAAAAAGATTGTATGTAATAGCATTGTGGCTTCCAAAACTACTCTGTCTGAGTTAGTCCTTGAACCATAAGCAAATTTTTGTTGTGAAATCTAGTAATCTTGACAAGAATGCATGTTATGTTGGCTGCTACGCTATGCTACGCTACGTAGCATAGCACAGTGTAGCAAGGAGGCAAATCAATGAAATGCTCTAATGGTTAACCTGACGTGCACCAAAGCTTCCAGCGAATGTTGTTGACTCCAATGCAAGTTTTCTATTCAAACCGGTGGCTACGCTACGTCAATGTGCTACGCTACATAGCGTAGCATAGCATAGTAAGCATCTACGCTACAACAATGTGCCAGATAGCATAAGTAATGCAAAGTTGATAGAGCCATCAAGACATCTCTAGTTTTGACAACGTGGTTACAACATAGCAGAATGTGCAACTGGCATAGTGTGCCTCCAAGGTACCGTCATGATTACATATTGTGGGGTCCAGGGCACGTGGCACCTAAGCCATGTTTCTCACCTTCTCCTGGCCCTATAAATACCTCAGTAAACAACGCTCAAAGGGTTGGCTTTTTTGTGTAGGCATTTTCACGTTGGCTTTTTTTTTACTTAAAGAATTGGCATGTTTACATTGAGGAGAGCAGTTGGCTTGTTGGCATTTTGCATTGTTGGCTTTTAAGTTTGCATTTAAGAGCATAGTTGGCATATTTTGAGCAGTCTGGTTACTCTTGAAATCTCTGTGTGCCTTCGGCGTTGTATAACTTGTCATACATTTTTCAAACAAGGCAAAGAATCGAACCTGCGACCTTGAGGCGGTGCATTTTCTTACCCGAGTTTATTCTATTATCTCTTTATTGTTATCACTATTTGGCATTATTTCCTTCATTCCTACATTTATTGATTATCAGTTTTACCTCACATATTTTGCATTCAAAGGAACATTCATGTAAGGTTAAGTTACATTGATTAAGTCCCTTTCTGATCAACCAGACCATTCAGGGCGCCCCGCTTCCGTTTTATCCCGCACGACCCTCGCATGGATCCGGGGTTAAACTATTCACCCAGCAACCTCTCGGTGTTCCAGCCACCGATGTTTTCAGTTGTTACACTAAGATTTGAGGGGGTATATACTTCTGATTCATAGACACATCTACAAGCTTTTTAAGACTCCTATGCTTTATAGAACATAGAGAACAAGTGAAAGAAACTTAAGCTTTTTCCAAGGATCCTCATTTAGGAAGCTAAAAGTTGGTATTGGTCCTTAGAATTGGAATCTATTCATAGATGTGAAACATCGTGAAAATTGCGAGTCGGCCTCAGGCAAAGATTCGCAATTCAGGCGAGGGCATATGTCAGAATCTCAGAAGAGCAAATAAGACAGAGTAAGACCAGGAGGCGCGTAGCATCAAGTCTTCGACTTCCTGTGCAGATTCCTAATCTTTCTATGCTTTCTCTATTTACGCTATATCACGCGACACAGCGTAATAGCGCTTAGCGTGATTCTGTTCAAACACAATCCGACATCAGAAGGCTATTTACTTCAGCATGTGGAGAGGCTTGAGCAATGTAACATGCGACTTCTCGTATATTTTGCTAAGGCTTTTGTTCAAGGCCAGGTTTACGCTATGTTACGCACGGCAGCGTAATGAGCTCCAAAACAGTCAAAGGCAAAGTCTAAGGAAGTGCAACAGATCAACCCTTTTCTCTTGGCATGCAGATTGCTCATCATACGCAACGAAGCGTATCGCAGCGTATTGCATCACCAAGCTAAACATTGTTTACGCTTCATTACAGGCGGCTGCGTAAACAAGCGTAAAACAGCTTGAATCAGTTATCTTCCACTTTATGTTATGCTCTTGCACACAACGCAGCGCGAATGAGCATAATATAACCTAAAGACAGTTGGAACATGCCTGACGCACATATGTTCTTCACACGCACAATACGCAAACGAGCGTATTGTGCGTAGTTGCAAGGTTTGACATAAAAAGGTCAGGTCAATAGTGCCCGAAGCATCTAGGGTACACGTCATCAGGGTTGCGCCTTTTCTACAAGACGTCGCAGCCTATAAATACCCCAGTTGACAAAGATACGTGGGTTGACAAATCAAAGAGGCAAGGACATTTTTCTGAGCACAGGAGCACTTATCACCTTGAGCAAAGACAGAGAGAGCAGCACTTTGGCAATTGTTGATAGCATCACCTTCCGGCAGAGACAAGAGACACTTGGCTTGAGCATCGGCAGATCCAAGCAGAGACTACCTAAGGAAAAAGGAGAAAATCAGAGATCCAGACATCATCTGGTGTGGTTTGTGAGTCTCTATTGGTCAGAAGCAGTTGATCAATAGACGTCAGAACTTGACCTTCCTTGCATCCCTTCTTCAGCCTACAAGGTAGATCGGATTCTATTCTGCACTTCTGCTCAGACAGTTTGCTTGTTTCTTGTTGCTTTGTGTTTGCTCGTACAAAACAATCGAGGTCTCCCTAGTGTAACTCGAATATACAAAATACTTATTTTCCCGGGTCAAACTATAGATCTTGCAATTACGCGTTTCTCTAGTTTCTGATTCCAATTGTCGTGTTGACGCTATCATCGTCGTTACCATTCATCTACATCGCTTTTCTCTCATTTCGCACATCACCGAATCATATCGTCCCACCAAATATTTGTAATCTTCATCGATTTACTGACTAGTAAGTCCCTGTCTGATCGACAAGACCGTTCAAGGCGCTGCGGATTCGTTTTTCCAGCATAGGCCTCGCATGGATCCGTGGTTAAAACTGTGTACACGGGATTATGTTTGGTATTTTCCAGCTGCTGGCATTTTCCGTTGTTACAGTTTTCTGGCGCTAGAAGGAGGGCAGCTTAGGTTCTGATCCGCCTTTTTCGGGTAGCCTTGTTAGCGATCTATACCCAAAACCGTAAACGTAATACCTCCAGGGAAGCTTATGATAAGTCGTGTGGTGTAGATCGGTCTTAGCAACGATTCCCTTGGAATCCTACAGGGCAGAAAACCTATTTGTGATCTTATTGCCAGCCATCTTTTAGATCCCGTTATCAGTCATCGTCAATCTCATTGATCAATGGATTCCTTTTACACGACCACAACCGCCATGGTCCCTGCTGATTTGGGTGCCACATCTGTGAACCCTATTGCGGTCACTAGACCAGCTCCTAGCGCAGCAGGATCTCAAGGACCATCGCGCCGATCACTGAGACTTCAGGAAAAAGAGCCCATCTTCACAGTCATAACCCCTGAAGAATACAATTTTATCTGTGTTAAGATCCAGGCGAAGCTGGCTCTCAGCCGGGCCGAAGTCGAAGCGAAACGAAACTTTGAGGTGATCCACCGAGGGGGCCATGATTTCAAACCAACAGCTTACGACATCATTCCTTTGACTGAACATCAACATGAGTTTATCACACAGTTGATCATGGCCAAGAGCCAGGCTCCACAGGCTATGGTGGAACCCCAGGGTGGGGAGGAAGAAGATGATGAGTTTGCGGCCCAGTCTGAACCCTCATTCGATACTCTGAGCCCCCATACTTACGTTAATCCATCATTCCCGCTCGATGGAGACGCCACCTCTCTTAACCCAGCCATGACCATGTAGATGCACATCCCCGTCCTTCCACAGGCCACCGCGCAGCCGTCTGGGCTGCAAGTACAAATACCTCATAATAACGTGGGGGCGGTTTCATCACCGCGGGTACTTAGCATCTCAGTTGTGGTCCTGGTGACCACCGTGCCCCATTTCATCCCTCACATACAACCTCACAACATATCCACAACACGCCCGGCGCAGACCTTGTCGCTTCCACCCCCTCCAACTCAACAGATTACTGCAGCCGTTCAGCCACAAACTTAC
>MNCI01032473.1:10011-30274 GCA_015680685.1 Gnetum montanum | reverse complement strand
CAAGAGAGCTATCCATTTCTATAACCATTTTTTTAATTTCTGTTAGCATATTTTCATAAATTACATAAATTTCTCCTAATGTAGGTGTATTTGTATTAGCATAACGAATAAAATCAACAATAGATTGCAGCATGCTAACAATCCTCCTACATTATAACAAATACTTATTTTTAATAAGATATAAAGATACAAATAATAAAAAATAAAGAATTATATTTCAAATAAATTATTTCTTACTTCATTTTTTTCCACCACTCATCTTAGAAAATATTTTCCATTTACTAGTTATAACCATTGTTTGTAATGATTCTTGTATCTCCTGCATTCTCTCCAACATTATGAAATATGAAGCATACCTATTTCACAAAATTTATAATTAGTTTAGCATTAATAAATCAAATTTCTTAAAAACATAAAATATAGATTTTTGTATTCTATTACCTTGTTTCTATAGGCTTTTTGATAGTCTTATTTTTCTTACAGTCCCTGAATAAAGAATTTGAATAATGATGATTGTAAATGAAAATTTGTATGTCTCTTACATCTTTAATAAGCTTTTTCACCCAATCAATTTTACCAATATCATGAAGTATATTATTTAGAGAATGAACATAACAAGGAATCCAAAATATGTTTGGATGAATCATTTCTATCATTTTTCTTGCACGCCTACAAACAGGAGCTGAATCCGTTATAATTTGAATAATGTTGCTGAACCAATAGTTGTAATTACTATCTCTAATAATTTGGCTTGAAAATTAGCGTCTTTTATATGATTGGAGTAGTCTGTAACATTAAGAAAAAATGGTCCAAGTCTATCCATCCATAGAATAGAATAACCACTTGTTGCCAAAATTGCTTCCATTCCTCCAACTTTTTCATGCCAAGTTCATACCTTTGATCAAGAACATTTCGAATTTTATCTTTAGTTGGAGGGATATAAGATGGACCTACCATATAAAAATATTAGTTTTACTAATAATTTTAAATAAAAAATGATAATTTAAAATTTAAAAATATTACCTACTTCAATGGCACAATGAATTGCTTCTTTGAATGAAGGAGTACGTGCAAGTTTGAATGGTAATCCATTTGCATAGAACATTTTTGCAATACTGATATCAACTTTTATTTTTTTTCAACTTGAAAACTTATTTTTGTTTGTTTAAACAGTTTTCTTTTTGCTGGTTGTACAACATCCTTTGTCTTGTTCTTACTTTCCTCTATTCGAATACTTACAGTAATGCTCTTTATCATAATCTTTGCTTGAAAGTAGTCATACATAGCTTTTTAAATATCAGGATATGGAAATTTACATACAATAGCACCTATTCTTGTTTTATTGTCTCAAAAAAATGATGATGTATTCGTGTACCACTTGCAGTGAATTCATGGCTACAGACATGATAATTCCATCTTTTGCTTCCACCTCTTCCACTCCTACAAGTGTCTAATTGTGTTACGAATTGTTTTAATGGAGATTTCAAAATAAATTTGCCTTTTGCAAATGGTTTCAAAATTTTCACATTACAATATAAGATATTTTCTTCTTATGATGCTTTTTCCTCCAATAAAGTACTATCTATTTCATTTTCATTGCTATTTATGTCTTGAATAGAGCTCATCTTTATGACTCTTTAAATATTAATAGTAAAAATTAGAAAATGAGATATGACTGCTACTCTTCACAAAAGTTAAAATGAATTGAAAAAAAATACAAATAGATATACTTACCCATTGGCCAAATTACTGTGACTAAAGGTATCTACTCTTCACAAAAGTTAAAATGAATTGAAAAAAAAATACAAATAGATATACTTACCAATTGCCCAAATTACTGTGACTAAAGGTATCTATTTTTTCTTTTTCTACTAGTAAAGAGCTTTTAGAAAAATGTCTTAAGAACTTTAATTCTAAAATGTCGGTTTGTGCAATAAATTTGGAAATGCAAAACAATAATAGAGTCAAGGGAAAAATTGAAAATACAAAATAGTGATAAATTTAAAAATAACAAGATGAAATTTCAATAAGGAATAGAAAAAAAATTGAAAATCATAGACAAATGTACTTAATAGCTGTTGAAAGTGGGACGAGATTTCATAAAATATGAAATATGGCATCATGAAAGAATTGCTTCTTTGAATGAAGAAATAAAGCCCAAGTTGAAAAATAGTGAAAGTAGCTTTAATGCATTAAGAAGGGATCCTATCAACGACCAGTAGGGTTTGGTCTGCATAATTCTGATTCTATTCATCAATCTTTTCTGCTTTGATCAAAAGAAACAAACCAACGAACCCAGAAAAAAAGTGTCATAACTACAATTAAAGTAGAAACCAAACAGAACGTTGTATTAGAGGCATTAACTAATTAAAGTAAAATGTTTTTTGGAAGCTTAATGATAATGCAAAACCACTTTAGTAATTTTTTTCTAGTACACCTTCAAGAGTGACAAGATATCGATGCACTAGGAACTTAAGCACATTGCAAAAATAAAAATTCAATTATCTAAAACATTAAAAAAGGTCTCGATGAGGTAAGCATTGCGTACTGAACAAAAGGTATTCTGAAATTGTTAAATTATGAAAAGTATAATTAATATTTAGCTAAGAGAATCTTTTCTCTTTTCCCTAAAATTTCTAGTCTATTTTCTTCAAGTGTTCGCCCTAACATTAAACTTTGCAATGTCAAATAAAGATAAGGACAGAAAATTTTGGATATTTGGGTAGACCATTAATCTTGCTATATTTAACTAAAGTATGAAACTAAAAGGAAAAGTTTCAAAAATAACAGAATTGAATGATCAGAAAAAAATAATTCAACAAGAACTTTTAAATATTTTATCTCTTTGAACAAATTGTAATCAAATATGAAAAAATTGACAAAATCTAAAAAGAACCTCAAAGAAAAAAATGATTGAACCAAACAACTAGTAAGTGAGACGGTTTTTTTATGTACATAAAAAAAGGACTTAGCATGTCAAGAGCATCGCTAGACTAGGTAACCTGGAAGTGAAGCAGGCTTTGAGAAGTGAAGGTTTGCGCAAGCGACCCCAAATAAATAGATGGTTAGGGTAAGAAAAAGGGTAGCTTAAGCAACCTAAACAGCTGTTGGGCAGCTAAAAATCAAACGATAGCTAATACACTATATATGTCATAGTTGTCGATTGGAAAGAATTGATATGGACCTTTCTTTTTGGATATTTTTCATAGAAAATCAGACCATAGCTGACAACAACGTCTTCACCCAAATCAGACTAGGAAGATGAGACCTCCTTCGTTAGGAGAAATGTTCATCTCCTCCATCCTTCCCGTAGATGCGGTGAGATACTAAGAAAAACTGAAGATGAAACGAAGAATTTCAGAGCTGGAAGAGAGAAGTACAAGCATTTGGAGAGTCTGGCAAGGGAAGCATCCAATTCCCTATGAATGGTGGAGTAAAAGCATTTGTCAATAAAAGGTGTTGGACGCAAACACAATTTGCAGTCAAAACACGTAAGATTGGACACATAAGATTTTAATGGACAATGAATGTTATGGTTGAAAGTTGAAAATTTAGATACCATTGCACAAAAAATTATCATTTACATACCCAATGTGGATGTTACATGCTTCTGTACCTTGAATAGTTGGCAAAATTTTCTTGGGAATCATGCATCTCCGATGTATAGCTTCAAAACAATCCAGCACGTTGACAAAACAGAAAAGAAAATCGAATCGTAGATCATCTTTGCCATCGATTTCCATGGTTACACATAATATGTTTCCCTTTAATCTAAAGTAGTTGGTACAGGAAGCATCCTGGAAGGTGCACCCTGATAATTTATAATTGCCACCACTGATGCCACAACTTTCATTAGTGTAACTTGCAAATCTTTGTTTCTCCAAGGTTGAATTGGCTACTGCTACAATGCAAGGATTGGAGGAGAGGAAACAACCAAAGAACTACTTCTATCCTTTTCCCTAAAAAGCAACCATGTAGAAGATTTGTCAACTTTTGCTATGCGAGCCCTTTATGCCTGAAAAAGCTGGGATTGAGTGGGATTTTATCATTGAAAAGTACCCGATTTCTTCCCTCCCAAGGACACCAGTACAACCAACTCATGCATGACTATCATGTGGGAAGAAGGAAGCTCAGGTTAGGACATTGTTGAGAGCTCAGCATAAACAGTGGTTAGTAAACACAGTACCCATGAGATATTGGGTGAACTCTAAATTTTTTTACAGTGAACTTATAAACTCTCCATGTGTAGGGGGCATGAGTTGCTCAAGTGAACCATGAGCCATGCATTCAAAAGCACAGTTATGAAGGAGATGAGATGGACCATTCAATCCACATTAGTCTGGCAAAGCACACATCTTCCTGAGCCCTGAAACTTCTACCTCTGGAACTTGACCCATGTCAAAAACCAGAAAAACACCTTAATCTTGGGTATGATTTGGAACACCCAGATTCTTGATTAATAATGGTCTGGTTGTGCAAACCAGCGATAAGCTCATGCTTGTTTTGGAATCTTGCATTTTACTATTGGTGGAAACACATCCCTTTCTTGTGTTGGATCCCACAAGTGTAGGATCTTTTCCAAATCATGCAAGATAGCTGATGAAGCTGAAGGCATTGATTGGGTTTGTAAACATAGATACCAGTCGTGGAATTCCCCAAAGGTTTCTTTAGAAGATTTTGTGGTATGATGCGCAAACCAAACGCTTTGCCTTATGGAATAAGCCATCAATGCTGATATCACGTCCTTAGAAATCCAACTCAAGTTCCAAAGCTAGCTATCTCAGCCATTTGTCTATGATTTTATTGAGGCTGAGAATTCCCAATCCATTTCAAAGCTTGACCTTTAAAGAGGATAGAAGCTGAAGAGCAGTGTTTTGAGATCAGAATCACCAATGGTTTTATGGCCACTCCAAGGTAGGCTTGGAATTTGAAATATAAACTAAAGTAGAAAATTTAAGTTAGGGCTTCAAGATATTGTTAAATATTTTTTTCTTTACCTCAAAAGCTTTTTAATCCTTTTACTATTCTTTTCTAAAAATTAAAATAAAACATGAGATATAACTTTACCAAGTGAAATTTAATTTTTAACACTAAAAAGAATGAATCTGAATCTAAACTAGTTTAGTTATATATTTATAATATATATCTATAACTTGACCGATAGAATCTTATTAGTTTACAAGTAAAAAGTTCTTTCAGTAAAAAATTTCATGACTTCTGGACGAAGAACAAGATTTAAAAACCCAAATTTTCATGCCTTCTAGACGAAGAACAAGAGTTTTGTACCTTATTTTTCCTAAGGACGGGTTTTCTGAAAAAAAAATTCATGAATTAGTGTATGCTCTCACCCTCGGCCGAATTTGTTGAGAGTGAGAGCATAAATTCGGCTGAGATTGAGAGCATACACTAATTCATGGAATTTTTTTTCAGAAAACCCATCCTTAGGAAAAATAAGGTATAGAACTCTTGTTCTTCATCCATAAGGCACGAAAATTTGGATTTTTAAATCTTGTTCTTCCTCCAGAAGTCGTGAAATTTTTTACTAAAAGAACTTTTTACTTGTAAACTAATAAGATTCTATACGCCAATTTATAGATATATATTATAAATATATAACTAAGCTAGTGATCGCCAGTCATCTTCTGCTCCAGCGATGATTTAACCATAACAGATAGAAATATTATAAGACCATGGAATGCTTTATTGAATGATCATAAACATGTTGTAATACAACAGAAATGATCAATGTACAAACTTGCATAATTGAAAATGTATAGTTACAAATGATCTGACATTCAAAACGGTAAAAATTAGTTGACAGAATAGAATGAGATCATTCTTCATGTGATTTAATGCATTTCTCTTCATCCAATCTACTTTGAAGTTTGGAAGCCTTAAATATCTTGATATATCTTTCTTTGGAGATTGGAGGGAATATATTCAAACTATCAATACTCCTCACTCGAGATAGTGCCAAAAATGTAAGACCTGTTGTTTCTCTGCTACCAACATCTATACAGGCTTTCTCCAATGTCATTCCGTGTGACTTATGTATCGTTAAAGCCCATGCTAATCTAAGCGGTAGTTGGCGAGACCCTCCACGTATGATTGGCAGAATGGGTACTTGTCGAGGATGTTCATTATCATACGGTACTCCAATATAGGATTCAAACTCAATGATAACATAGGATGGCAACTGTGGACGTTGACAGTGTGGACTGTATATTATTTTCTTAATGACTCCACATGCACCATTAACCAATCCTGCTTCTGGCCATAGATTAACAGTGAGCATAACCCTTGCATCCTCACAAATGAACACTACTTGGTCCAATTCTCCTTCTGAATCTTCCCAAAATTTCACACCATTTTTCCTTCTATCTACTATGCACCATGCAACTGGCTTCTGCATTTTGAGCAATATTTTTTTATTATGCATATGCACTTTATCCTTTGTATCAAAAAAATGTACAAAATTCTCAAATCCATCTTGACCATACGATGTTGATGGAAGTTTCATTCTTAGGCTTAAAAAGTCATAATCCTCATTACTCATATTTCCTTCTCGTATATTCATCAAAACTTTTCTAAATCTTCATTGTTGCAAATCATCGCCCCTTTGTCGATACACAGCATCCAAGGTTATAAATTTATTGAATGCCAACCAAAAATTCTTTACATGCATCTGAGACGATAAGTACGGTATAACATCTTTAACAGGTGGAAGTTGTGCAAGATCTCCAATGAGTATCATAGATCTACCACCAAAGTTATCTAAACGATTGTCTAGAAATATTTCCTTAAGCCTTCGGTCAATGTTTCCAAGCAATTTGCCACCTATGAAACTCATTTCATCTATAATAATATACTTTAAGTATTTGTATTTATTTTGCAATGATGACAAAGTTGATGCAGCCAATGGTTTGTAATCTCCGATTCCAATCTTCAACGTAAAATGTATTGTAGTTGCATTAATATTATATGCTGCAGCACCAGTAGGGGCGAGCACCAATAAGCTATTCTTTCCAGATGAGCAAGTTTGACTAAATTCTTTACGAATCATATCAATGAGATACGATTTTCCTATGCCTGCTGTACCTTGAATAATCATCAACAAAGGAGAAACTTCATCCATTTCGAATTGTTGCATATATAGATGGCTAGTGATAATCTTGTAGCATTTCTTCTGTTGAACTCCTAGAGAAGATATGTCCACCATATTGTCGTTATTTCTTGAATGTGTTAATATCCCATCTGATCTATGACCATGAACAAAAGATGTAGTAATCTTTGCAACATCTTCTCCCAGATAGCTGGCTGACCATTCGTTTTGTCTATCTTGATCTCTTAATCCAAGCATCTCGAGTTCACTTCATTGAAATGAGCTGATGTAAGTAGATGTCGATTTAGTACTTCAAAATCATATTCAACACCATCCTATCTTTCTGGAATAATATCTGTATACTGCCTCTCTTCTTTGCAAGCATGCTCAAACTCTTCATTGAACGTCTCCTCTTTCAACTCATAGATGTGATGAACTAAAATCCATTTTCTTTCAATTTCTTTGTCATTTCTTCCCAGATCATATTTGACATCTCTAAAAGGATAGTGTAGTAATAGTTGCGCCCAATAGTAATCTATCCATTTCTCCTCTCCTACTTCTAAGCTACTCTAAATTTTGGAAATGTTCTTACAACAACTAGTTGTAGTTGAGGCTTTCACACTGGTAGCTCTCTCTTTTTTAAGATAAAGATAAAATATTTTGTAGCATTCAACAATGAAACTCCTTCCATTTCTAATGGTCTCTTTTGATATGCATTGATAAGGGTTGTATATGGTTCTGGTTCGTCATCTCCATCTAGATCTGGTATAACTCTTTTATACATATTTCTAGACCCATTTATAGTATTAAATAGTCAACTGCATTCAACTAATGGAAGTTCATATAGTATGTGACAAACCTCCATGGCACCTATGTCTCTATCAGCTGCAGCATCCATCATGAGTTTTTTGTATGCAGTCAATGCATTCTCTTTAGGGTTTTGAGATTCGACAATACAAAGTACTAAATCATGAAAACATCATGATTTTTTTTCAGATTTTGCTGCATATTTTGCAATATATTTAATAACAACATATTTTTCAAGAACCGGTTGAAAGTCTGTGTTTTCCCTCCATGTTTGAAGGACCATTCTATTATGAACATTTAACCTTGGATGATTTCGATGTGGTTCATATGTAACATGATTTTTGCTTTCTAGATCTTGAAAGAGATCTGATTGAGCTTGCAATGGCCATGGAACATTATACCTAAGGTAATAAATTGAAGTTATAAAATTATTTTTATTGATCTCATACATTCATGATGCAAATAAGAATCTAGGTATATACCTAAGGTAATAAATTGAAGTTATAAAATTATTTTCATAGATCCCATACATTCATGATGCAAATAAGAATCTAGGTATTCAGAGATATATAATTGTACCTGCAAACTTGCATATGATTTTGGATTCTTAAACATGCTCCTCTCTTACATTGTATGTGTCGCTGAACTGAATTTAAGAGCTCATCATAATTAATGTCAAGATTCATAAATTGTAGTTGTTGACTTTGAATTTCGAATAGATGCCTGGGATTATTAACACGTTGCATCTACAAATGAAAGATTTGTATAATTTTTATAACGGTTCTTTCAAATAAACTTAACAAATTTCCAACATCTAAAATAAATATGTAGAAATTCCAAACAACTTACATGATTGGATATTCCATCTTGATTGAATCTACTATACCATGCATTTGTTATTGTATCAAAAAACTCTCTCATCTTTCTAACTGCTTTTGGGTCATTTCAGTCAAGTTCTTCTATGTTTGGAGCTCCCTTGATCCAAAGAAAGCCATGGACATGTGGTGATCCCCTATGTTGCCATTCATATCTTGTCTAGTAATCAACCACATCAAATTCTTGAAATAAAATCATTTCTCGAAATGCCTTATGTCGAAGATGCATAAACTCAACAACTATATGTCGAAGATCTGGCCAATAAAGATCTGCTACACTCAGAGAAAAAAAACAAGTTGGTGTACCCAACTCATTTATCAAATCAAACAACTGCACTTTGCATATTCTCTAGTACGAAGGCATTCCTTGTATCATTGTTCCAAATCTCATCAAATTATCAATAAAATTATCTGATGGTGCATTTTATAGTCCTTCACGTAATTCTTGGATTATTAATGGTGCTTCTGTAATATTTTTTTTTGAAGAATACTGATGTTGATTTCAGTGCACGATGTCTCGTTATCATGTTATAAATGTGATACCTGAAAATGAAAATAAAATTCCTATGTAATTAGTTCATAAGATTTCAAAAACATGAATGCTATTTAGCAATGTAAATGTAATTAATTTCTGATACCTAAATCTTTTATGATGTCCAAATCTACCATCCTTATATCGAAGTAGATGCCTAGCATATTTATGTAACACGACATTCTTGGACCTTCTTGTAAGGAAGTCACATTTTCCACGTGTAAACAATGTTGGAAATGACATTGGAAGCATTCCAACTGTGTTGAACTCATTGATGGGTGACTCTGAAAGTGTTGACCATTATGTGTAATCTGAACTTTCAACAGTTGGATTTTCTAACCAAGCTCTTACCAAATCAAGTTCTTTCCCTAGAAGAACTGGACATGATGCTACTGATGATGTGTGTCTAATAATATTTTCCTCCTTTAAATCAACCAAAGGACCATCAAACTGTAATCTCATCTCACCATCCTCCCTAGACAATATAATATAACGAATCCTTTCAAAAACATTAACATCTCCTGTATTACTAACATCATCCAAAGCATGCTCATCTATTTGTACATCCTGATAGAATGGATCATTCTGTTTCTTATACAATAAGGCAGCATATACACACTTTTTATTTACAACAAAGTTATAGGTTGTTCCAATTTGATCAACTTGTCTTAGTATCAGCATTGGAATTTCATGAATCCTCAAAGATAGCCTAGTTGTAATTTCAGATACATCTTGCATAAAACTGATGGTATGTCCTTTATATTGTAATTGACCTCCAACAGCATGCGTAACTTGTAAAATAGGATTAATTCGTGATATAAGCATTTCTTCAAATTTTGATAGTTCTAATAAGATTATTGGCTGGGGTTCTGGATCCATATCATTATTAGCAGAAAAATGCTTAATCTCTTCACCATTGTGATTCAATATCCTCATTACTTTTTCATTTGCACACCTTGCACATGTTGGACCAAATCTTTGTACAGGTTTCATTAACATACTGAAAAAACTTTCATTGCAAATACCACATGATCGAGGAACACTAAACTTATCAACCTTACTTGAAAATATTGTTATTGCATGCATGATTTGTGTATTTGACTTATAAATATTTGGATAAGATACCTGATTATTCATATGCTCAGAAGATATTTGTTGATGTTCCATTCGCAATCTTGGTTGAGCTTGTTCTTGACCAAGTCTTGCAACTAAATCTAACATTTCTGCCACTTTTGCTTGTCTTTTTCGTTGTCTAGAACGTTCTTGTCTTTCACGCCCTTGTGCACTTCTTCATTCTACAGTAACAATCTCTATAGGATTTATAACTAATTCATCTTCAACCATCAAATCACCATGATCTCGTCCACGACCACGACCACTTCCACGACCACATCCTATATCTGAAATAACTTCTTGATGCAATTGAGGCTGATGAACATTTTTATCATTAGGAATGACTCCTAACTGATTTTCGTGTTCATCTATGTGTTCTCGTCCTTGTTCATGTCCACATCCATGACCTCTTCCTCGTCCTTGTTTGTGATCCCTTCCATTCTGTGAAATATTATTATACAAAGTGACCTAATATGTTTAGCTTTATTAAATCAGATATTAAATGAATTTCATCTAAAACAAAAATAAAATTCCATCTACAAACCTCACTTCCTTCCACCTGTTGTTGCTGCATTTCTGCTCGACGTGTTCTTTGACGTAAGCGATGTTGTTCCATTCTTTGCAACTCCAAAGGATCTCCCCATTCCTAAGCTTCTCTTCTTCGATCTCTGAGACATCGTTGTCTTGCTCGATTTAAATCGTGCACTCTATCACCTGCAGGATCTGTATTTATAGGAATGGGAATCCTTATATAGTATTATGGGTTGTATTAAATTTTAAATAAAACCTAAATATTAAATCAAAATTAATTATTTTTTTAAAGAAACCTAAGGCACTCAATATGTTTTTAAAAATAATCCAAACCTAAAAATAAAAATTAGCTATTTTTTTAAAAAAACCTTATATAGTATTATGGGTTGTATTAAATTTTAAATAAAACCAAAATCTAAAAATAAAAAATTAGTTATTTTTTTAAAAAACCCTAAGGCACCCAATATGTTTTTAAATATAACCCAAACCTAAAAATAAAAATTAGTTATTTTCTAGAATTATTTGGGAAATAGAATTCCATTACCCATTGCCGATTACTGCACTTTAGCAGAGGCTCCCGAATCCAACAATCCAATGCAAACTGTTCATCTAATAAGGCGTATTTATGGTTTTTAAAGGACACAACCTTTGGAACGAGGACGCAACCTTTCTAAACATATTATGCAACTTATCTAAATGTATTTTTGTTTTCCAACACAACCAAAAAAAAAAAAATTATTAAGAAAAAGAGGATTTCTAAGCGCTCATCGAAGGAGGCAAATATTGGGATAGTCAATTTGCATTATTGTACAAATGGTGGTATTTTCTGCGACAGTTTTGTTACTGCCATTATGATAAAATTTTCTGTTTCATTGTTTTGACTTGTTGAAGTTATTTATTTGTATATAATTCATTTGTTAATGAATCGCGCGTTATGTTTTATTTCCTGGAGTTTTTGAATTGGAGCCCTCAAAGATAATTTGAATTTGTATCTCCATTGCCTGACATGGTTATTGCAAACTATATTTTTGGCACATGATATTTTTTGGCATTTCAGCACCAATAAGGCTAAGCAGAGAAAAGTCTTCGAATCCACAATAATCTTTGAGTGTGAGGCGGCACTTCGGGTTCTCGTCGCCAGCCGACCATGTCGCTACAGTCAGCACAGTGTATACTATACTCTGCAAGCCATGGGACTTCTTCCTCGTTATACTTTGAACAGACAATAATTTGAGCCAAGGTAACAAAGGATGTGCATACGTTTTTTGATTTAACGGGACTGGAATATGATACCATTCTTTTATCTGCTGGTAATCTGCATGGGCGCCGTTGCCATTAAAGCTGCCATTTCAATGACAAAGCAATAGGAACTTCATAAAGTTGGACAAAGTTAAATGATGGACAATTTAGCGGTTGTAGTGAGATGAATGTTTCTCCTGCTTATATTGATTTAGGATGGGAATCACCGAATTAATTTAACAGAGGGATTCATCTTTTGTATAACCCAATTATGTTAAAGGCAATGAGGCTTGTGAAATTTGTCTAAATTATTTCTCGAAAATAATGCAGACGGCATCTGCGATTTGTTGACTTAAAATTTGATACCTTATATATAGCAGGCGAGAAAAACTATTTGGGTCATCGGTGAACCTGCATTATTGTTGGGTCTCTTCTATTTTCCACAAAGGTGTGTTTTCCTGATGCTTCTTTAGACTTGATTTGTGTTAGTTCAGAGTCCGAGCGATCTGGTTATCCATTTCTGTTGTTAATAGTCCTGAATCTTCCATATGATGTTTGGCTCTAGCTGTTATGGATTAATAGTTGTAATTCTCTGCTGTAAAAATGACAAAAAATGCTATTACTAAGCGCGTTACTAATGACTTCACCGCATTAACTCCAAGATAAACCATGACGGCCACGTGACAGACGTAATTTTACATCCGCGCAGCCATTAAGTGTAGCCTTTTGCAGAATAATGAGAAGTAGAGGTGCCTACTGTGTATAGTCATGGCAGCTACGTGCTTGAAAGAATGATTTATAACGTGTGGTTTTCTGTTTCTGCTGATGGATCTTTATGTGAATGCATGAATCTGAACCTGAATCTAACGCTGCACCAACCTCTTATAAGCTTTCCACGATTTTTCGCAACAGCAGTACCACTTTTTTTCTTTTCTTTTTTCCTTCTGTTCTGTTTTGTGGCGGCCTTTCTCGTTTTTCCACGCTCACGGGACGTTTTTTTCCTTCTACTGCTGCTGGAATCCGAATGTGTTCCGTAAAGATCTCTGGTTCTGCTGCTGTTTCAGTTTTTCACGACGCTGCCGCCATTGAGTCATTTTGTTCGCAAGAAAAAAAGCAAAGCCATGGCTGCAGAACTGTGGCGCAGAAGTTGCAGAGGTGCCATGGTGGTGGATCTCTGGGCAGCATTTGGAGCACTGCCCTTTAACATCTTGTGGGCCGCACTCGTTGGGGACGCCTTCCCATAGTGGCTGGAACCTCTCATAAATCTTGTCTCACATATGTTTGAATTGGCATCCTTTCCACTTGCGGGAGATTTTGTACTCAGAAAATCGGCTATGGTGATCATTTTGTTTTGCAGTTTATTGGCCTTGGCCTTAAAAATCCAAATTCAAACTTCGAAGTCTTCTGCAACACGCACAACATTTAATTTGGGAAGCGTAATTCTGCGCCTCATCTTTGAACGCAAAGCCTTAATCCTGAAGCGGACGTTTCGGACGTTACCGAAATGGCCTGTTGGGAAGCGTTATACCAAAATGGCCTGTTGGAAGCCTTATGCACGACGTTACCAAAATGGGCCGTGCTTGTTGGGAAGCGTACGACGTTACCGAAATGGCCTGTTGGGAAGCGGGTTGTGCATAGGCCTGTTGGGAAGCGGGTTATGCTATGCACAACGTTACCGAAATGGCCCGTTGGAAGCCTTATGCACGAGGTTACCCACATGGGCCGTGGAAAAGTCAACGTTGGTAAGTTACGCACAAAAAATTAGCGTTACAAAATTATGATTATGACTGGTAATGGCCTATCTGCCAAAAAACAAACAAACAAATAAATCAAGATAAGCAAGTTATCTGTAGGTAAAATAATTTAAAATTTTTAATTCTTTTTAAAAACTAGAACTATGCTTTCTTTAAAATAGTTCAAAAGGACTTTTCTTCGAGTAGAACTGCAACGGCAGCAGCAACAATGACGGCAACGACAGCGGCAACAACGACAGTGGCAGCGGCAACGGCAGCAGCAGCAATGATGGCTACGACGGCAACGTCAGCAACGACGGCAACGACGGCAGTGGCGGTTGCGGTGACGGCGGCGATCGCAGTGACGGCAGTAGCAGCGACGGCAACGGCAGCAACGACGACAACGACGGCTGCGGTGGCGGCAGCTGCAACCGCGGCGGCGTAAGCACCAGCAGCAACCACGGCGACGGCAACGGCTACGTCGGCCACGGCCGCGGCGGCGCCCGCGCCTGCAGCGACCGCGTCGACCGCTTCAGCAACGACGGCCCCGACGGCCGCGCTGGCCACGGCGGTGGTGGTTGGGTCTGCGACGGCCGCGACGGGTGGCACCGGGACCCCCACGGCTTCGGATGTGGGGTCTGTGGGGTCGGGTGGTGGTGCGGCTGTGGTCTCCCCGGTGCCCACTGCTCCGCGCAGGGCCATCGAGGCCCACTCCCGTTCCAACCACACCTTGCGTCTTCGCATCCGCATCCCCCCGCACCGACGGTGTGCGCACCATGGAATGGAGCCTCATCGGTAGGTTCGTTTCCAGGGGGATCCGCCCCCGTTTAGACCTGATTCGGCGTTGGGTCAGGGAGTAGTGGAAGCTGGAGGGCGTGACCGTCCGGAGCCTTTCGGAGGACCTGCTTCTCTTTGTCCTCCCCTCCCTGCAGGCCCGCGACTCCGTCCTTCTCGGCGGACCTTGGTTCTACGGGGCCCAGGGTCTTGCTCTGACCCCCTGGTGCCTCGGGGTGCACAGAGAGCCTGATTTGTTCACCCGCGCTCCCGTTTGGATCCGGGTGGCCGGTATCCCGTGGGAGTTATGGGGCCTTGAGTTTCTACGGGAGGTGGCGGGGCATTTCGGCGAGTTCATCGCTTTTGACCGGGTCACGCGGTCGCTGGATAGGTTGGGATATGCCTGTTTCTATGTCTGGCGCAGCCTGGCCGCGAACGACCTAGTCTGGGAGGTCGTTTTGGAGCTTCCGGGGGGCGAGGAATCCCTCCAAGTTACTTACGAAAACCTGGACGTTGGGGACCTGTACGTGCGCGGCCCGCCTCCCCGCACGGCCAAGTCGGGGGGGTGCGGGTGTTGTGGTAAGCCGGGCCACCTTGCGGCCGACTATCGCTTTCACAAGGCCCGATCGACTAATCCTGCCCGCCAGCTCTTCGAGGAGGGCAATTGGGTCACCATGGCCTGTAAGGGGCGTCTGCGGCCTCCCCTGCACACATCTTGGACCTCATGTACTACTACTAGGATTACCAAGTGCATTTCCTAGGTATGCTACTGGGATTCCAAGTAGTCACACTTAAATGCTTGTGTTTAAGTCGTACTCATTTCACATTAACAACATGAAATGTAAATAATAAGGAAGTAAATATTAACTAAAGAAAATAGTAAATAATAATTAAAGTAATAGAGTTAACTGGATGCTGCAATGCTGAAGTAATCTCGATCTTTATTGCCAGCCATGTGTGCATCCAAGTACGTCACACTCGAATNGCCCCCCCCCACTGGCGGAGTGGGTCAACGTCGTCCGACGGAGTGCCAGGACCCACCCGTGCAATGCGCCGCCATCCCCCGCTAGGGAGACCGGCTGCACCCTCGTGGTCCGTGAGGGGGGGGGCCGCCCAGGCCGCCCGACCGCGTCCCAATCTAGAGGACGACAAGCTCAGCATCACATCGACATGGGCCAACAACAGACTTTGCGGGAGTTCTACCAGCGCCACCCCTCTGGTTGGACATGAAGATTCTCAGTTGGAATTGCAGGGGGCAGGGTACCCCCTATAAACGAAATACCCTGCGCAATATTGTTTGAGAGGAAGCATGTGACGTGGTCTGTCTCCAAGAAACCAAGCTGCAGGTGGCGGAGTCTGGGTACCTCCAGTGGACGAACTGGACTACGTACCTGCACCCTTGCCAGGGCTATGCCGGCAGCCTGGCTATTCTTGCTCGGCCGGCCTCCAGTTTGGTGGATGCCTCCCCATGGACCATCACGGTTCACTTCCATGCCCATGGTTTTTGGCTGACCAATTTCTATGGGGCACAGGCCTGGGAGCTACAGCTCCAGGAGCTGAATCGGGTGGCGTTGCTGGTGCCGGACCACAGCTCCTGGGTGGTTGTGGGTGACTTCAATCAGCGTTTGTACCCCTGGGAGAAATCTGGGGGGCCCCCCCCTCCGGGTGCACCTGATTTCATGGAGTTCCTGGAGCGCTTGTCTCTTGTCGATCTGCCCATTGCGAACTGCCGTTTCACTTGGTGTAACTGGCGGTGGGGGGTGCACCGGGTTCTCACCCGTATTGATCGGGTGTGTGTGAGTTCCGCTCTGCTCCTTAGTGCCGCCATCACGGTGACCGGGCAGGAGAGGGCTGCTTCCGACCACCGCTCGCTCGTGGTGTACATTGGCCTATCGCCGCACCGGGCCCCACGCCCCTTTCGGTTCGAACCTTCATGGTTGGCCAAGCTGTGGCTTCGCCAACTGGTGGAAGATGTCTGGGCCGACTACCGTCCGGATCGGGTGGACCCCCGGACCTTCCTCAAAGAGGCCCTTCTTCGGCTCAAGTGGGCCATCCGGGCTCTTCCGGTGGGGGAGAAATTTTCATTTCGAACAAGCCACAAGCTGGTTCGGGCGCAGCTCGGACGCATCCAGGCACGGCAAGAGAATGGGGAGGACCTGCACACGGAAGAGATGCGCCTCCTTTGACAACTCCAAAGTCTAGACAGCTAGGAGGAGCTCTATTGGGGGCAGTGGTCTCGGGTTAGGTGGCTCCGCGAGGGGGACCGGCATATGAAGTTCTTCTTCGCTATGGCCAAGACCCGGGGCGATACCCACATTCGTACCCTCTGTTCCCAGGATGGGGTGGTGGTTACTGATCCGAGGGGGATCGCGGCTGAGCTCTGTGGTTACTGGGGGCGGATTTGGGCCAAGCGTGCCACCCAGCCCATCTCGGTTCCGGTGGCGAGGGTGCTCACGGCTGCGGACAACCTGCGCCTTCTGGCTCCTTTCTCCATGACCGAATTGACCACCACCATCAACAACATGCCCGGCGGTAAAGCACCGGGCCCGGACGGTTGGTCCCTGGAGTTCTTCAAAGCTTATTTAGACATTGTGGGCCCCAATCTCCTAGATGCTTTTAACGTCATGCTGGCTCGACGGCAGGTGTAGCGCGAGCTCAATTGCTCTCGCATCATTTGCATCCCCAAGCAGCTGAATGCACACCGCCCTGAGCACTTTCGCCCTATTGGTGTGTGCAATGTCCTCATCCGCATCTTCTCCAAACTTCTGGTTAACCACCTTGGCCCCCACCTGCCTAGGTTCGTTGGCCACAATCAGGCGGGTTTCGTCCAGGGTACGACCCTCCAGGACTAGGTCCTTCTTATGCAGGAGGTCATCCACTCCCTCCGCACCACGGGGTTTCCGGGACTCTGTCTCAAGCTGGATATCGCAAAGGCATACGACACGCTTAGTTGGGTGGCGCTTCGTGATATCATGCATAGGAAAGGTTTCGACCCTAGCTTTATCCGGCTGTGTGTGCATCTCCAGTCCTCCGCCGGGTTCTCCTTTGACGTTGGGGGGCTGCTCTGGGGGTTCTCCTCCCCTGGTCAAGGCCTTCGGCAAGGGGACCCCCTCTCTCCTTTGCTTTTCATCATCGCCATGGACCTCATGCAGTCTTATTGTCGCGCCTCTGGGGTGGAGGGCCTTGACATTGCAGGGGTGGCTTGCCGCGTTGGGCATTACGCGGACGACACCATGCTTCTTTGCCGGGCGGCTGTCCCGCAGGCCCAGTGTATCAACCTGGCTTTGTCCCGATTGGCCGTCGAGTAAGGCCTGGAAATCAACCGCACCAAGTCGGCGGCCCACTTCATTAATGTGGACCCGCAAGTGCGGCTCCGGGTGATGCAGACTCTAGATGTGCAACAGGGGAAGCACATCGACACTTACCTGGGCATTCCGCTATTCCAATGGGGGCGGACCATTTCTTGGACCCCCCTCCTGGCCAAGCTCGAACACTACATCAATCTCTGGGCCAACCGTTTCCTCACGTGCAAAGGCCGCCTCCTCGTTGCCACTGGGATCCTTGTAGCCACCACGCGCTTTGTGGCGGCGGTCGCCGTGCCCCCCGCAGCCATCATTCATCAGATCAACGCCCGGATTCGCAGTTTCCTGTGGACGGGGGGCAAAGGGGGGAGCAAAATCCACCTCGTCAATTGGTACTGCGCGGCCCATCCTCGTACAGAGGGGGGGCTGGGGGGTCACGACTTTCGAGGACAAGTGTGCGATGGGGTAGCAGCGGCTGGTCTGTCGGCTCACTCGGGCTCGGGGGGAGTGCAGTCAGTGGGGCCGTATCGTTCACCGGAAGTACACGCCCTGGCTCTCCGGGTCGCATGTTTCGAGGCCTTGGGCGGCTCTCTGCCAGCATGTGCGGTGGATGCGGGACAAGAACTGGCTCCACCTTGAGCCATGCGCCCTTTTGGCCAATAAATACCCTCCTGAAGACGGTTGGATGGCGGTTTGGTGCGGGCGGCTCCCCGAAAAAGTGAAAATCTTTCTTTGGCAGATCAAATCCGCTGTGCTCCCCGTTCGTGTGTTCCTGCAACAGCACAGTGTTTTGCAGGACCCCACGTGTCCGCGTTGTGGCCTTGCCCCAGAGACTCTAAACCACTTCCTTTATGACTGCCCCTGCATGCGTGCCACTTGGCGCACATGCAGAAGATCCCCTCCACGGTGATTTGACGGTGAATCTTGGGCGGTGCTGCTACTTTGGCTCGCCTGGAAGGTGCGGAACCGCACCGTGTTCTCTCAGGTGGCTACCCCCTCCCCCCAGCAGCTTATCCACCAGACGCGCCGCGCTTGGTGTGAGATGGTGGTCGCGATGGGGCAGACGCCGACGTACGAGCCCGGCTGCGCAGAATTCCAAACGGATGAGGAGCTCTAGAGGATGGTCTGCCATTGCGGATGGGACGCGCTGCTGTTGCGGTTGGTCGGGGACCCTGACTTGTCTGACATTTCCTTCTTTACCAACTGGCGCTGCGACCAAACTTTCTTCCGTGGCCAAGTTATTCACCTGACAGAGGCTGCTTTGGCCAACTACCTGGGGATCCCGGCCGCTGGGGAGATCATCTTGCCAACCTCCCGTGGCCTCCATAACTCGACAGTCTTTTTTCAGGGCCTTTCCCCGAGAACGCAGAGCTGTCAAGTTCCTCGGACTTCCCTCCCGCGTCTGTGGGCTCATGCGGACATCTTAGTTGAGTGCTTCTTTGTGCAGTTGGGAAACGTGTCCAAGCTCCAGGGGCTGCATTTCACCTTCCTGCGGTGCTTGCAGGAGGGCACCCGGGTTAACCTGCCGCCCTTCTTCCTCGAGGCCCTCTGTCTCCAGCGGCGGGGTCATCGGTCGGGGCTTATCTTGGCCCTATGGAGGGGGGCGGGGGAGCGGGGGGCGCTAGGCCCATCCTCGGCCCCCACTAGGGGGCATCGCATTGCCCCTCCCCATGTTTCTCGTCCGGCTTCCCCCTCCTCTACTCCCCGGCGGCTGGCTGCTCTCTCCTGGGGATGCCGCTCCAGCCGTAGCCCTCTCGCCACCCCCCAGCGCCCCCCGCGCTGGGAGGTGCAGCTTCGGCGGGAGGTTGCGGCTACCAGGGAGGCCGAACAACGGGCGTCGAAGGCTCGGTGGCCTGAGGCCCTGGCCAAGCGGCGGGCCGACCATGAAACCCAGCTCCAGGAGCAGGCACTACAACTGAACAGGCAGCATACGCTTGCGATGGAGACTCTGCGTGCCCAGCTCACGGATGAGCTTTAGGACCGGATTAGGGAGGAGCTGCGGTAGGAGGAGGCGGACCGGCAAGCCCAGGAGGCGGCCGCTCGGGTGGAGCAAGAGCGTCTGCAGGAGGAGGAGCTGCAGCGGCAGCGCCAGCTCGATCAGGCGCATCAGCACAGCGCTCGCCAGTGGCTTAGGGGGGGGGGGCACTGCCCGTATACCGTCCTTGGCATTAGTTGTGAGAGCTCTTGGGGGGAGCTCAGAAGGCACATCCGGCGTACGTCCGCTAGACTCCACCTAGATGCGGGGGATTCGTCGC
>MNCI01032467.1:0-15924 GCA_015680685.1 Gnetum montanum | reverse complement strand
ATTTATCCAACATTGTAGGCCTAGAACCTACTAGAGGGTATAGATATAACATTATCCATCACCACTAAGAATCTTGATGTTAGGCAACATGAGTCTCCTAATAGTATTGATGATGATGAGCCCCTCTTGGTTCCTGCTAGTTTTTAGGATGTCAAATGATGGTGTATGGAGGCTAAAGGGTTAGCTAGAGAGAAAATCAAGAGGCCTATGGAGGAGGCACCCCCAACATCAGATTAGCCTAATGAAACACCGTGCAAATTACGAGTCGACCTCAGGCAAAGATTCACAATTCAAGTGAGAGCGCGCATCAGCTTTGTTCGAAGGACAAGTTTACGCTCTATTACGCACGGCAGCGTAATGAGCGTAATAAGCTCCAAAACAGTTGAAGGCAGAGTCTGGAGAAACACAACAGTCTGACGTTTTTCCTTGGACGCATGAATAACTTGTCTTTACGCTCGTTACGCGGTGGTGCGTATCATTGCGTATTTCATCACTGAGTCAGCCATTGTTTACGCTTCGTTACGCGCAGCTGCGTAGTGAGCGTAAATTCACCATTGTTTACGCTTCGTTATGCGCAGCTACGTAGTGAGCGTAGATTCGCCATTGTTTACACTTCGTTACGCGCAGCTGCGTAGTGAGCGTAAACAACTTTGAACCTGTTGTGTTTACACCGGATTACGCTCATATACGCAACACAACGCGAATGAATGTAATACAGCCTGAAAGCAATTGAAGCACGCTCAACATGTACCTGCTCTTCATGCGCATAACATGCAAACGAGCGTGTTGTGCGTAGTCACAGTCTGACTTAAAATGATCAAGTCAACAGATCCCGAAATATCCGGGACCCATGTCATCAAGGCTGTGCCTTTTCCATGGAGCGTCGCGGCCTATAAATACCTCAGTTGACAAAGATACAGGGGTTGGCAAACCAGAGAAGCAGAAGCATTTTTTTTCTCTGAGCACCAGAGCACTTAGTACTTTGGAGCAGAGATACAGAGAGCAGTGCTTTGGCAACTGTTGACAGTATCACCTTATAACTGAAGCAGAGTACAGTTCACTTTGAGCACCAGTGACAGGAGCAATCATTCTGTTGGGAAGACTCTATTGGTCAGAACCAATTGATTGGTAGACGTCAAAGCTTGGCCTTCCTTGCATCTCAACTTTAGCCCACAAGGTAGATCAGACTTCTGTTAGGCCGTTTTGCTTGTTGTTTTGTGCTTGTTTCACATCCTGTAATCGGGGATTCCCCAGTGTAATTTCTCATACAAAATATACATTTTGAGTCAAAGCGCAGATCTTGCAGCTACGTGCTTCTCTCATGTCAGCCCGCTTTTATCGTATTTAGCATTATCATCGTTGCAATCCGTTTACATCGCTTTCCCCTCATTTTTACGATTCCTCGAATCAGATCGTTTTACGAAATTTTCATTGGTTTACTGATTAGTAAATCCCTGTCTAATCGACAAGACCATTCAGGGCGTCGCGGATTCGTTTCTCCAGCATAGCCCTCACACGAATTCGTGGCTAAAACTGTGTACGCCGGAATCTCGGTCGGTATTTCCAGCTGTCGACGTTTTCTGTCGTTACAGTTTTCTGGCGCTAGAAGGAGGGCCTTCAGGCTTCGATCTGAATATTTCGGGTAGCCCTGTTAGTGATCCATAACCTAAACCATAGACGTAATACCTCTAGGGAAGTCTAGGGTCAATCGTGTGGTATAGATCGGTCGCAAAGACGATTTCTTTGAAATCCTTTAGGGTAGAAAGCCTTTTTGTGCTTTTGTTACCAACCATCTTTCAGATCCGACTACCAGTCACCGTTAACTTCATTGATCAATGGATTCCTTGTACACAGCCACAATTGTCGTGGCCCCTACCGATCTGGGTGTCGCACCCATTAATCCTAAGGTGGTCACAGGACCAGCTCCCGGCACAATGGAACCTCAGGGATCATTGCGCTGTTCGTTAAGCCTTCAGGGAAAAGAACCTATTTTCATAGTTATAACCCCTGAAGAATACAACCTCATATGCGTTAAGATCCAGGCGAATCTAGATCTCAGCCAAGCTGAAATCGAAGCAAAGAGAAACTTTGAGGTGCTCCACCGGGGGGGCTATGATTTTAAGCAAACGGCTTATGACATAATCCCCCTGACCGAGTACCAACACGAAATTCTAACGCAGTTGGTCATGGCCAAAGGCCAAGGTTCATGGGCTACGCCAGAGCCCCAACATGGGGGAGAGAAAGAGGACAAATTTAAGGCCCAGTCGGAGCATTCGTTCCATATTATGGAACCTTCATTCCAGACTCTGAGCCCCCAAATGTATACAAATCCCACATTTCCTTTCAATGGAGAGGCCGCACCTATTGACCCAGCTGTGACCGCGCAGCTGTATTTTCCCGCCACACCGCAGGTCAACGCGCAGACGTCTGGGTTGCAAACACCAATGCTGCACAATAACACAGGGGTGGTTCCGTCACCACGGGTGCTTAACATGCCAGCGGTGATCCTGGCGGCCACCGTGCCCCATTTCATCCCTCAGATGCAGTCTTACACTGCATCGACGACTCCCCCAGCGCAAATTTTCCCACTCCAGCCAACTCAGCAAAACACCGTAACCGTACCACAGCAAAGCTTTGTTCAATACCCTGCAACAAGTCAGTGGGTTAACCCTGCTGCACAACATCACTCATCTGCGGTGCACGGTGCACAGCCTTCGATGGCACCTACGGCACAATTTTCGTAGGTGATTCCTCGATATACCTACCATTATCCCACACAGCAGGCAGGAGCTAACCTCTCATCTCAGATCGGTGGATGGTGGTCTTCGTAGGCCCCCCAGCCTGCGAGAATCCCTGCTCCACCAGTAGCTAGCCAACAACTTCCTACCTTCCAGTTTCCTAGGGCAGCCCGCCCAGTCCAACCTTCTATGCCCGCTGCACAGGCACCTCCGCCAACAAGTCTGGACAAAGCCTTCCAGCTCATCCAGATGCTTACTGAGGAGGTTCAACACCTCAAGATCGCTGGGTCTGATACCATTCAGATCATGGACTTCTTCTACTGGGATGACCCGATCAATCTGGCGGTGCTAGTGCTGTCGCTGCCACCAGGGATGTCCCTCCCTCATTTTACCAAGTATAATGGAGAGGGGGATCCCAACACCCATCTTGCCACCTTCAGGTCTGAATCTTTATTGCTTCAAGAGTGGCCGCATACGATAATATGATTCTTTGCGATGTCATTAACAGGGAAAGCTCTGGACTGGTATCGAGCCCTCCCACGCTCTTCCATCTCAACCTTGGAAGAGCTTCTGACTCAATTTGTGACCCGTTTCAAATACAACCTGAAATTGGAAGTCACGTTGGAACAGCTTTTGGGGGTGAAACAAGACCTACTCGAGCCAGTCCAAAAGTTTATATAGCGTTGGAATGCTACCTTGAATGAGATCCGTGACTCGATCGCGGACTCCCATCTATTGGCTATATTCAAGGGAGTAGTCAACGACTTTATTAAGTCTAAGCTATATTATCTTTCCCCTGGTAATATACATCAGGCCTTCGCCCAAGTTCGAAGCATCCAAGATGCTGCGAAGGTCAGCAAAGACCCGACATATGTCGCCTACAAAAATGCACACAACAAAGCCAAGGACAAAGGCAAAACAACGACAACGACGGTAGTCGCCCTGACTGAGAGCACGAAAAACAAGAACAAGAAGCCCCCCACAGTGGCGCCTCCTGAGGCCACGGCCGGTGCCAGCACCAGCCAACCCACAACTGCCCCTGAAGTCACCCCCTAGCCAAAGCCAAATTTTGAGCGAAAGGATCGTTCAAAATATGCTGCATTACCTGTAAAGCATTCTGAACTGCTGAAACAACTACTAGCGGCGGGACACATTCAACTTAAAAAGGTGTCCGAGGAGGCCCTGAAACGTCATAGACGTCACTGTGAACTGTTGAAAGACCCCTCTTTAGCCCTACCTAACGAACCAGCAGTCCCAAGATCTTTCAGGCTAGACCATTTTTGTGACTACCACCAGATGTGTTTACTACTAGGCATTGAAGGACAACATTCAATGCATGATCGACGAAGGTCATCTAAAGTTAGACAGCAATAACCCGATGCATCCGGAAAATCAAACGTTGCATGTGTATAAGGACCCATTGAATGCAAACTATGATCCCTATACAATCACTGTAGTAAGTACGGACAGTGAGCCGAAGGATCCGCCAAAGCAACCTTTTGTTTTGCGTGTGCCCGCCAGCTCATCAAAGGGGCCAACTACTTCATCGGCAGCCAGGGGGTCTCACGGCAACCTTTCATCATACGGACACCTTCCCAGGTACGCCCTCAGTCATGCACCAGCACTCAAGCTGCGGCTCTGTCTGCGCCCACACCTAGAGCGCCCTTTATTATTAGGGCGCCAGAACCACGGCCTGCTCCTCTCACGCAGGGGCAGACCTCCAGTCAAAATAACGCACCATCCCCTCCTAAGCGAAAGGAGGGGAGCATTTCAATTGATGCAACAAAAGACCACCTTGCGCTCGGCTTCCCTAAGCCTAGGCCTCTAGCCTCTGTGCCTCTGTCCATGCCTCAGAAGCAGGCTAAAGGTACAGAAACGCAGCCACCCTCTCTTGGCAGAAAAAAGAACTACCCTCCCGCTGACACCGCTTCGCCTCAAGAAATCCATCTCTTGGGCCGAATGGAGGAGTACAAGGGAGATAAGCAACCCAGCTGAGAGAAGGACCTCCTCGATGCATTCACGAAGGTCAAACAAGCTCTTAAGCAAAAGAACACAACGCTGAGCCTGTACGACCTACTGATGACTTCTCGAGAGCACCGTGAGGCCATGGTACGTATGTTGACATCCATATCAGTGGATGCCAGTCTATCGGTGGAAGAGGAAGCGATACATGCTATCATGTTTCCTTCCGAAGCTGAACAACCTAGGCCTACCTCGTTGACCTTCCTGGATGAGTCTGTCAAAGATGATCCGGAGAAAAGTCAAGTAACAACAGAGCCTATGTTCATTACCATTCGGGTCGGCCAGTACCGGATCCAGAGGGTACACCTTGATGATGGCATAGCTGCTAATGTTGTTCCTTATTCCATAGTGGATAGGTTGCGATTGGTCAACCAGATCACTCCCACGACGATGGCCTGCGTGAAATCGTTCAACGGAGCACGGGTGCAAGTCAAGGGAACGGTGCGCATTGAGTTTGTGGCGAGGGATCAATTCCCAACTGAAGCCACATTCTTAGTCGTCGAGGAGATGCCTGGCTTTAACTTAATCTTAGGGAGGTCGTGGTTAGCCTAGCTGAGGGCAGTCTCGTCGCCGATACATCAAGAGATACACCTGCCCTACGCCGGAGGGGAGGTTATCATACGCGGTGACGAGGTCACCCCCAGGACCGTCAACAACATTAAAGAAGAATGGGGTTCGGAGATTGAAATGACTGACAATCAGTCCCATCTCCAAGCCCCTAAACAAAATGACAACAATGACAACGGTCTAGCCTGGGCCGACCTTCCATTTCCAGATGACAGCGTAGAGGATTCAAACCGCAAGCTTCCTCGCCCTTACGCAGCGTTTAACGTAAAAGTCGCTAGGAGACAATTGTGTATCGATGGCTGAACAAGGGTCTTCTGCGTGCATCACCATTTCCTTGTAAGATAGCGTACTCCTTATTCAACAGCTTCTTTTGATTCCACGTACTTTTACGCTACATTCCCTTTCCGTGTTTACGCTTGCCATTTATCGCGTGTTTTATCGTGCCCGCCTCGTTTACGCTTTCACATTGTTTTACGCACTTACGCAGAATTATAAACTACTAGCTAGTTTACGCAGCTAGCCCGCAACGGCCTTAAACTAGTAGCTAGTTTACCCAGCTAGCCCGCAACAGCCTTAAACTAGTAGCTAGTTTATGCAGCTAGCCCGCAACGGCCTTAAACTAGTAGCTAGTTTACGCAGCTAGCCCGCAACGGCCTTAAACTAGTAGCTAGTTTACGCAGCTGGCCCGCAACGGCCTTAAACTAGTAATGCAGGCTCATCATTTATGTAGTTACCCTTTGGCCCGCAACGACCTTAAACTAGTTATCACGCTCTATCATTATCATTTAGGTGAATTTTTCAACAATTACACTCGCACTCTACAAGAAAAACGCAAAAAAACACAAAAAAAATATGTAATTGACATTCAACGTGTCAATCAAGTTTTATAACATGTCTTTCCAGTCATTCGTAACATGATATAACATTGAACATTAACAAAATTTTGTGTAAATAATAATTACGCATTCCCCCTACTTCCACTGTCATCGGTATCTCTTAACTCCTGATCTATCCCCAAAAGGTCATCCTTCAGTGGGCCATCGTTTCTGGGAATTATGTTTCCAAGAACGACTGCCTCTTCATGAGGCTCTCTTTCCGGCACTGGCTCCACAAGAGGATGCTCTTCATCATTGCGTTCCTCCTCCGCTTCCACAGCTTCCTCTCTCAGCCCCTCCGCTGGTACATTTTCTCTATCTTCTTCTGGTACCTAAACACAGAAACCATCAAAAATTAGAATAGAAGACCCTAGTCAGCAAACTTCCCAAATAAGTAATGCGTAAACCTACTTGAGATGGCCCTACTTCCATGGCAAAGGGAAGCTTGTCCAAGCCAGCCCACAAGCGCTACATAATCTCGTCCTCTGTCAGGTCTGGCCACACATCTTTGCCCAACGCAGCTCCAGCTTTCACCTTCCCTTTCTCCACGCTACTCCAGCGTGGTGGATCTGGGAAAAAAGTAGAGATTGTAGCCTAGTTCCCAGAGAAAACCATTGCTCTCTCTGGGGACGCAGTTACAGTCACCTGCTCTTTGAACTTCTTGAAAGCTTCGGACACTCCGATAGTGTCCACAAAAACCTCTAGAGATCAAGCTTTAACGGCGGAGTCGTGGTAACGTTTTCTATAAGTGGAACTTTCCCGTTTATATACATGCTTGTGGTCCTTCTCTTTCTGTCCCCATTCTTGTACGCTAGCGCAATAGTCCCTCCAGTCCTGGCTTTTCTGAGCTAGGAGTCCAATTTGCATCCTCTGCTCTACTAATGCCCGACTAGTCTGTACGCTGTTCTTGATGGCTGTCCAATAACGGGAGTGATCAATAACAGCGGTATGCCAGTCTTCATCCCCCGTCACTCGAGCCTGTTGGAATTCGTATCGCACCCTCAGGTCCCCAACTTCTTTGGTCAGGGACTCAACCCTCTGCTTCGACCGTTGTAGCCTTTTCCATAGGCTTTCATTAATGTTCCTACTTTCCCATACGAAGCGCGTTGAGCGTAACGTACATTTATGTAGTTCCTCATAAATGTGACGTGGCACGATTGCTCCATCAGGTAGGGGCTCCGCTGTGTCCAGATCAATGGGCTCCGCGGGATCCCATCGGAGGTGAGCTCCTAACAGAAAAACAAGCATCAATACGAATGAAACATTGCTAAGACATCATGTCGTAATCTCATTACAGCTGTAACTTACCAACGCCAGGTTCGACATGTTCCAAACGCTCGATCATGTCGCTGACGACGCCTTCAATGAAGGCAAATTTATCAGGGAAGTCTCTCCACCTTTGGCTCACAGCAGCAAACGTTGAGGCATCTTCTTCCCCTATAGCGTAATTTGGTTAGACACCCCATCTATTAATAGATCTTTCAAACACGCTAACGCACTCATTACCTCTGCCAGTGACAGTGGCAATTTCATCAACATCTTCCGTATCTTTTTCCCTTTCATGCACTGGAGTTTGTGCGTCATTGGTTCCAGTGGTTGGGGCCTCTTTACGCACCTCAGCCTGTACGCGGCTTACGCTAGCAGCTGGGGCCGCCTTACGCACTAGAACCTGCACACGGCTCACATTAACAGCTAGGGCCTCTTCTTCCAAAATTGAGGCCCCGGCTTAATATCATCGCCCCTGTCTCAGGGGTTAATTGACTTGTCATTCTTACTGTTTACACCACTCTACATTAGCATATAATTCTAGATCATCTAAGTAGAGCATTGCGTATACAATCCTTTCATGCTTACCAGGCAGAGGCTTACTCTGCTGCACCGTGATCCCAACAGTGTGGCCTGCATCACCTCCAGGGGTCTCAGTTAGGCGGAGCCTCTTCTGCCGAGCTGCCGATTCCATAATTTCCTCCGCCAGGCGCTTCCCCAGTGAGGCGTCGCTGGTGTAGGTAGGCATAATCCCACCTACGCTATCGAGACCTCGCACTTGGGGCGCCGTTAAGCCTTTATTCGTTACAGACAACGACTCCCCGATCCCTTCCGACGGATCCTGCCCACGAGTAGTGCTGAAAATATGAGCTATCCAAGGTCTAGACAGCTGGTCCCGGTCTTGCTGTACCCACATCCCATTCTTTCGAATGACCAGAAATTCAGCAAACCGCCGGAGGCAAGCTATGAAAAAGGCGTAATGCACATTGAAGCGGGACTCGAGCTTCTTGAGAAGCTTGACCATTTCATTGCGCAATCCCTTGGCTAAATGGCTTGCCCAATCGAACCGGGTTCCCTCTTCTAGGACCTCTCGCATAATACGGGTCTGTTCTACCGAAAAGAACTTCGTCTGCGAGAGGGTTTTGGGGAAGGCCTGGGCTCGAAAAAGGGGATAGAGTGTCTTGGCAGTACCCATCTCGAACTTCTCACAAGGAAACCCCTTGGTCTCTTTTGGGATCCTCACCCACTCCTTCAGAAACTCCTCGACTCTAACGCTCCTCTGGGCCTTCGCCTTTACAGGAAGGCCATCCAAGGGGATGCCAAACAAGTCCGCGAAGAACTGAGAGTCAATATCGAAGTTTACAAGCACGTTATGCACGCGCGTGCAAAAACGATCCGCCTTCGCACTGAAGGAGTCGACCAAGGCTATCATTTCACTGGAGGGGACATTAGGGGTCGTAGCCAAAAAGAGGTGCATTAGCCCTGCTGCCTGGATCTTGGAGGTCACTACGACTGGGGCCGCCAAGTGGCTGAGCCAACGTTGTGCCTCCTTAATATCGCCGTAGCGAAAAAGAACATCCCTCACCTCGCGGCCGGAAATCGTAAGGGTAATCTCCCGAGATTCCCTGACTGAAAGGTATAAAACGCAATGTCAAACAAAAGTACTATTACATAATATCCATGACTCACAACTACACGCATAACATTAGAACACGCAGCGGCGTTACCAGGTCCGAAGGGAAAAGGGAATTGTAGCAGGTCCCTCTGTACGTCCTCAACCGTAAGGGGGGGATCTGAGGTCCAGTCATCATGCAGCCACCCGAGTTCCTGACAGTTCTTAAAAGGACGCTCGTAGCGGGTGTGATACTCACGCATCTCATGGCCAATTTGCCCGATAACACCGGCACGCACGTTGTTGGTTGCGGTAAATGCCATTATTGCTGTTTCGGCCCAGGCCAACGCATCACCATCGCCAATTAGCTGATTATCATGTATAAAAAACCTGTACCATACAGCGTAGGTTTAATTTACAGTTCGCACATAGACTTTTCTTACATTTTACAGACATTGCAAAAAGAAAAAAACAATATAGTTAGTCAAATTCGCTTACCCGCCCGCGTAGTACACCGTGCCTTGTGGATTCTGGAAGTAGGTTGACACATGGTGGGCCACGAACAACATGTTATACACATGATAACAGTTGAAACGGGCCATATCCCAGATCTAGTGTAGGCTTCTCAGACCTCGGGTGTTGAGCACTTGGTCCTCGGGATGACCCGTGTCGATGGCCCCGTCTGTCAGGTAAGCCAGAATCCCCTGCGCAGACCCCACCAACAGGTGCTCTAAAATGGCACCGACAACATAACCGGTCACACTAGACCAGACAATGATGCTGAAGTTGCACAGTAGGAACTGAAGAAACTCCAGCGCCCCCTTTCGAAACCAGATGGCCTTCCCCTGCACTCGCATGTGCAGAGGAGGGACGTTGGGGACGATGGGGTTAACCCAACACAAAACCCCGATTAGGTCTAACACAACCAGAATCGGCTTCAGCACGACACTGCACAGAAATATGCTATATAAATCAACGTCCAGATTCACAGCTGCATTACTAACACAGAAACATTACAAATCATGCATAGCCCTCTATGAGGGAATCGTCCAAACCCTTGTAACAGTGCAAGGATTGTCTCTGACAACGGCGATAAATGCAACCACGCCAAAACCTCGCTCTAACGTGAGGTCCAAAACCCTCAATTACGCGGAGAACGCTGAATAGCACAAAACACTGAAATACCATGAGCATGCGAAGAATGACCTACCGGTTCAAAGGTGTCGGGTTACGCACTTCGACCATAGCCTATTGAACATGCGCCAGGTTCTCTTGTACCTCGTCGATTTTAGCCAACTTGGTGTTCTTCTTCTTCGTCTTAGGCGCCATTATCGTAGCTTCAACGCTTCCACAGCTTTCGCCTTCAAACCTTCTGCTCTCCTTGCTCTTGCTATGTACCGCTTACAAATTTGAACTCATAATAACCAACAGTCCGTTCTAACCAGAAAACTGCCTACTTATATGCGAGAATCACTGACTTGATATCCGGTTTCAGCGGGGCTTGCTTAAAACAGAACCCGAAAATCCAGATATTAATGCGGTTGATGTCGCACGCACCACTGTCTGAAATGACGTTAAACTACCACATCTTATCACCTCATAATCGGGTTACATTAATTACAGCTTATCTGTAATATTCAAAATTCAATTAGCCTTCCACGTTTGGCGACATTACGTCACTTGTCCTCTAACCATTTACGCACTTGCCGGTTTTGCAGGACAGACGGAGAATGGACGCTACAGTTTCAGCACCCTTAACTTTGACAGGCCCATACAGGAACTTAATTAGAAAGTTTGACTCCACGCTAGGAGACGCTAACCTCCCTTTAGAAAGCGTAACCATAGCTGCATCGGAGACGTCCCCAGAATGGCCAGAACAGTCAACGCGCACGCTAGACCTAGAGGCTGGAGACATAACCGAGGACCCCCTTAGTGAGGTCCCTATCGTTACGCATAAGGGTAAGGATAAAACGCTCAAAGTCAGTTCTTTGTTAGACAAAACAACGCACAACGCTATAAAACAGGTCCTACAAGACAACATTACTATCTTTGCATGGTCATACAAGGATATGCCTGGGTTAGACCCCAGGTTAATCCAGCATAACATTATTCTAGACCCACAGGTTAAAGAGGTTAGGCAAAAGGCACGCAAAATCAAACCAGAGATCGCGTTAGCAGTGTGTGATGAAATCACCAAGCTATACCAGGCTGGTTTCATCCGCGCAGTCGATTACTCAGACTAGGTATCTAACATTGTGGTCATGCTAAAGAAAACTGGGAGTATACTCATATGCATAGACTTCCATGATTTGAACAAAGCCACAATCAAGGATAACTTCCCGTTGCCGAGTATTGACCAGCTAGTGGATACAACAGCTGGGCATGCGCTTCTGTCCTTCATGGATGGCTTTTCAGGCTACAACCAGATTCACATTAACCCAGAACACCAATTGACCATGATGTTCATGACACCTTGGGGCACCTTTTGCTACACCATGATGTGTTTTGGCCTGAAGAACGCCGGAGCCACGTATCAACGAGCCATGACATACATCTTTAGCGACTACCTCCTAGGAAGGCTGAATGATTACGTAGATGACATAGCTATCAAGTCCTTGAAGTCGGAGGATCATTCAGAGGATCTGGGGTTAGTCCTTAAAAGATGCTCCAAATACGAGCTCTGGCTTAACCCAAAGAAGTGCGTATTCGGAGTCAAAACCGGATGCATGTTGGGGTTTGTGGTATCGGAAACCGGCATACGAGTTGATCCTGATAAGGTCAAAGCCATTCTCGGGTTAACGCCTCCCATAGACCTCAAGCAATTACGCGGGCTACAGGGACGCTTACAATTTATACGTAGGTTCATTTCGAGGTTAACCGATAAATTAAACCCTATGCAACACTTGCTCAAAAAGGGGGTTAATTTCGAATCGACTGACGATTGCCAGCGTGCGTTTGATAGTCTAAAATAGGAATTGCAACATCTACCAATGGTTTTCCCGCCACAAAGGGATTTTCCATTTTACATATACCTCGCAACTTCGGATGTGGCAATAGCAGCGTTACTTTGTCAAAAGAGGGATGATGGGTCAGAAGTGCCTATCTACTACTTAAGTCACGCTCTATGTGCGTACGAAAAGAGGTAAAATGACGTCAAGCATAATTGCTTAGCATTAGTTTTTACGCTTAAGAAATGTAGGCATTATCTTTTTCGTAGTCAAGTTAACGTCATCTGTAAAAATAACATTCTTAGAGCCATTACGCATAGCTTATACGAGAGTAGCAAAATAGCTCGTTGGAAGGCTATCACGGCAGAATTTGATCTGCACTATATTGGCCAATCATCCATGAAAGGCCAAGCGATAGCTGACCAGTTAATAACTTCACCGATTAACAATCAAGCAACCATAGAGCTAGAGTTCCTAGATGAAAATATACATAGTCTAAGCCCTGTCTCGATAGGCCTCGAAGCAACGTTATATTTCGACAGAGCTTCCACTGCTAGAGTCAGCAATGCTGCCACTGTTCTTACACTATCGCCTGAGGATGTGCGTCTACATGCTTATCGCTTGACCTTCCCTTGTACGAACAATGTAGCAGAGTACGAGGGGCTCCTCAGGGGATTACTAACTGCCGGTGAACTCGATGTTCAACACCTGGCAGTTAGGGATGATTCGTTGCTTGTCGTAATCAAATCACTGGAGTCTACGCCTACAAGGCTGTACATTTGTAGCCTTACTGCGACCAGGCTAAAGATCTTCTAAGGCGATTTGCGACCTTCGACGCCCAACACGTCCCGCGCACTGACAACACGCTGGCCGACGCACTGGCCACCCTGGCTTTGCACGTGCCTTCACACCTGTTTAACACCTGCCCTGCATTTATTACAGACTGCACAGACCCTATCATCCAGGTGGCGCAAATCTCCTCTCTTCTCGAGGGAAGGGCGCCTGAATGGTATGATGACATTAAAGTTTATCTTTTACAGGGTGAGTTACCGTCTGCATTAACACGCGCACAGAAAGACGCAATCCGTAAGCGGGCTAGGAAATACGTCATCATCGGAGACAACACTCTCTGTAGATGCTCCTTTGATGGCGTGTTGCTTACTTGCGTAGACAAAGACCAAGCGCAACACATAATCGGCGAAGTTCACGAGGGACTGTGCGATGGCCACGTAGCACCACGGGCTATGGCCCTAAAAATCTGACGCTTAGGATACTACTGGCCACGCATGGAAAAAGATTGCTTGACGAAGATTAAAACCTGTGACACGTGTCAACGTCACGCAAATCTTATACACGTTTCACCCACAGAATTACATACAACGCAGATAACATGGCCATTTCAGCGATGGGGACTAGACATCGTAGGTCCCATCACGTCGAAGTTGTCTGCAGGGCATAGCTTCATTATTACCGCCACTGAATATTTTACGAAGTGGGTAGAGGAAATTCCCCTGCGGAAGATCACTTCTCAGCAGATTTGCCATTTTATCATAGACAATATCGTAACCAGATTTGGTCTCCCGATGACTATTGTGACTGACAATGGGCCGCAGTTTAGTAGCATGGAAACCAAATCCTTCTGTGATAACCTTAACATTAGACAATCTTTTTCTTCCCCTTATTACGCGCAAGCAAATGGTCAAGCTGAAGCAACGAACAAAGTAATCATCAATCTGCTTAAGAAAATGCTTGACAGCAACAAAAGACGGTGGCATGAACAGATCCTCTATGTGCTATGGGCATATCGTACTACGTGTAGGACAGCTACGGGTAGTACGCCCTATAGCCTGGTGTACGGGTCTGAAGCAGTGCTGCCTCTCGAGTTGCAAATCCCTTCTTTGAAAATGGTCCTCTCTGCGGTTATAAATGAGGCTCAACACACCGAGTCTCGAATCGCAGATCCGGATTCAGTGGAAGATAAGCGGATACAAGCTCTTGACACGATTGAAAAATATCAGGACAAACAACGACAGAAACATCGCCACAACCTTCAACAGCGCCCGATCAAGAAAGGAGATCTTGTTCTCAAGGCTGTGCATGAACCAGTAGGCAAGTTCTCTACAAACTGGGAAGGCCCTTTCTTGGTGATCGACGTGTACAGTAACGGAGCGTTCAAATTAGCAGACGTCAACAGCAACGAACTAGCAAACCCTGTAAACCATGTATACTTGAAGCGGTATTACATCTAGCAGCATCTACGGTGTCGACAAAAGGTATGGCAGTACTCGTCCACTACGACATAAAACTGGCACCACGCACCCGCTATGATGTTAAACTGGCACTGACTGTCCACTATGACGTTAAACTGCCATGCCTTGCACGCGTCCGCCATCACGCTAAACTGGCAAATTGTAACCATCCGCTATGACAAAAAACTGGCAATGTTGTACAGATCCGCCAAGACAAAAAAATTGGCACCGTTTGCACGCATCCACCATGATGCTAAACTGGCACAGGTAAGTAGCCGTCTGCTGAGACGTAAAACCAGCACAGCTCTGTCCTTGGGCCATGACACGAAACTGGCACCCACAGCACGGTCTGCTGAGACCATAAATCAGACATGCCGCCATCTGCTACGACGTAAAACTAGCATTTCTCGGTCTGACCAGACTTTAAACTGGGACCATGGTCCGCTGGGACTTAAAACCAGTAACGGCAGTCTACCAGGACTTAAAACTGGGACTTACAGATTGCTTTCATGTAAAGCAAGCGAGCGTGATCATCTTTGTACAGCTGCACAATAGATGGGGTGGGATATTGGGACAATCCCAGTGTCACCACCCCAACTGGCATCCTACTGATTCCTCGGATAAGCTGAGAGACATCTTACTGATCCCTCAGAGATGTCGTCGCTACGCCCACTGCAGCGGTGGTACCTCTGTGAGTTTAGTCTCACCAGCTGGAGCCTCGACGAAATCCTCGTCGATGACGAATCCGGCGATCTCCGCCAATCATTGCCATCAGACGTTGGCTTCGCAAATTCATCTAGTTGGTTCCTTGAGTAGCCATGGATGGACGCTATTCTTACTTCTACCAGTTCGGTGTTTCACATTCTTTGTCGACGTCTCTCGGGTAAGCCCTCCAACCGTCAACAAAGAGGGGCCATTGAAACACCGTGAAAATTATGAGTCGGCCTCAGGCAAAGATTCGTAATTCAAGTGAGAGCGCGCATCGGCTTTGTTCGAAGGACAAGTTTATGCTCTATTACGCACGGCAACGTAATGAGCGTAATAAGCTCCAAAACAGTTGAAGGCAGAGTCTGGAGAAACACAACAGTTTGATGTTTTTCCTTGGACGCATGAATAACTTGTCTTTACGCTCGTTACGCGGTGGTGTGTATCATTGCGTATTTCATCACTGAGTCAGCCATTGTTTACGCTTCGTTATGCGTAGCTGCATAGTGAGCGTAAATTTGCCATTGTTTACGCTTCGTTACACGCAGCTGCGTAGTGAGCGTAGATTCACCATTGTTAACGCTTCGTTACACGTAGCTGCGTAGTGAGCGTAAACAACTTTGAGCCTGTTGTGTTTACACCGGATTACGCTCATATACACAACACAACGCGAATGAATGTAATACAGCCTGAAAGCAATTGAAGCACGCTCAACATGTACCTGCTCTTCACGCGCACAACATGCAAACGAGCGTGTTGTGCGTAGTCACAGTCTGACTTAAAATGAACAAGTCAACAGATCCCGAAATATCCAGGACCCACGTCATCAAGGCTGAGCCTTTTCCACAGAGCGTCGCGGCCTATAAATACCTCAGTTGACAAAGATACAAGGGTTGCCAAACCAGAGAAGCAGAAGCATTTTTTTTTCTCTGAGCACCAGAG
>MNCI01032464.1:1888-26150 GCA_015680685.1 Gnetum montanum | reverse complement strand
TAACATGAGCACATCAAGTGGCATCTACCTAGTATAATTGCTAAAAAATGTTAAAATAATGTAAAGTAAGCCAAACCATAGAAGCCTTACGCTAAAAAAGGCCCAAAACAAGGTCATAATAAGGTGAAACATGGCTTGACAAGGATAAAATAGGGTCAAAACAAGGTAAAATGAGGTTAAAACAAGGTAACACAAAATAAAAATATGGTAAAAAAGGCTAAAATAGCATTAATTGATTATATTTAATATTTTTTAGTCATTTTATAGTTAGAATAGGTAAAAATTTAAGAAAATAGGCTTTAAATTGTCAAAATTAGCAAAAAAACTAACTATAAATTGTTAAGATTAGGAAAAAAACATGTTATAAATTGTTAAATTAATGGTTTTTCATGGTCAAACTAGTTTAGAAAATCCAAAATTCCTATTTCCTAGTGTGTAGAGGCCATGATCAATTTCAAGTCCAGGTTTAATGTATTTAGCCAATTCTCCCACCACTTTTCTCACACGTAGCATATGGCAAGAAAAATAAAGAATTCTTTTTGTTTTATTTTTATTTTGGGCTGACTAAACTCAGTGTAAAAGCCTAGGGTAGAATGAGCTTTTTTTTTAATACTATCTTAACCTTCCTATTATTTAAAACTTTATAGGCTAGCTTATACACTAGGCAAATTGCATAAACTTTCTAAGCTAGGCAGCTTGCATAAGTGGGCCCAACATGAAAGAGTTTGATATAATAAGTTATGTTTTAAGGCAAAATAAGCTAACTAAAAGATTTTCATAAGCTACACATCATATTTGAGTTCAACTTGTACCTTTTTTTAATTTAAAGTTTCTTAATTAATTTAATTTAACAATTTTTTCTTTCTTTCTTTCTTTCTTTTTTGCCATGGCATTGATAGTTAGATTATGTCTCATAAAAGATAAACTTTTATGGTTTATCTACACCTACTCTCTCAAGGGCACAACAAGTAGGAGTGTGAGTAGTTTGGAGAAGGCTTTTAGTGTGGTTGTGCTCCCTTGGAAGGGGCTTGCATGGGCAGCAACCTAGGCACGTGCAGTAGGCGATCAGGCGGTCCTCCAAGTTTAAGTTCAAGGATAGCTTTGCATTGTCAACCAAAGAAAGAATGTGCAAAATCATGCACATTAGCACCACTCTCAACACATAGAATACATAGGCAATAGTAGCAACAACAAGAAGAAGTGCAAAATCGAAGTCATGGTGGAGAAAAATGGCAACTACATAGAATTAGAGGTAACAATTGCTCTACTTCTCCACTAAAAACTAAATGCACATGAAGTGATTTTGAATAAGGGTGGTGTCACAACTTTGTTATCACCAACATGGCACAAACCATCCAAATTACCTTGGACTCATTAGCGGTGAAGAACTACAAAAATGGTTCCTAGTTGGCTAGAACACACTTTACCGATCCTTGTGATTATGTTCCACAGCCTTGGCATCTTTTGTACTTGACCAACATCTAATTTTCATGGCACCATTTTTNGCACCATTTTGCTGGACAAAAGCATCATAGTGCCAAATCTTTTCATTTTAGTGTCATCACCAATGGATATAACAGAATTTAATGCATTTGAATCTACCTTTGATTACACTATGCAACCGCAACTATTGTCGATTTTTTTATGAGCATCTTTGGTCATAAGCTAACATCTTTGGTTTTTAATATTCTATATTCTTAGTTTGTTTTTATGTGTTTTATTTTTTGTAAAAGGGTACCAAGTCATACGAAATAAAGTATTGACAATTAAAAAATGTGAAATGAAATGATGTAAAACAAGGCATAATTTGTAAAGAAAAATTGCACATAATGCAAAGAAACAAATAGGGCATAATGTACACATAAATAGGATAGAAGGGAGGTCACAAATTCACATGTTTTAGGCCTTCCTAGGCCATGGATTCATTAGTTTTAGAACTTAGTGGGTCATCAGTTCTAAGCCTAGGCAAGCCATTGTGTTGCCATTTTTAGGCTTGGCGGGCCATGGTCCATACTTGCCTAGTAAGTATGGGATAACATCAATAGACCATATAATGATAAAACCAACAATGAAAAATGACATAAGGTTGCGAAGAGAAACAAAAAACCATTGAAAAGAGAAGGGATAAAATTTTTATGATGCATTTTTTGCCTAATCCCTGATAGATCAAGGGACACCTTTTCTATGATCTTATGTTCACCATGCTTCTCATCTAATACAGAAATTGGTATGTGTTCTCATTGGTTATTTAGTGTTGTAGGATTGAAAGCATTAGCATGCTTATTATTGTTGTTGTTAGTGTTATTTTTGGCTCCAACCTAACTTTTAGGAGTTCCTCTTAAAACTCCACCTCTAAACTTCAGTCAATATTGACATTGTTGATAGAAGGTAGCAACATGTTATCCCCATGGATCACAATTTTTCCACCCTCATATGACAAGTGAATCTCCTAATTTATTGAAGATGAAACTACCTGAAGCTTTGCTAGCCATGGCCTTCCCAGGATCAAGTTGAAAACAGGTGTTTCTTCAACTACTAGGAAGTTAGCGAATGTGGGAAACTATTCCTCAGCTATGAAATCCAAGGTGATAGAATCTTGAACTACTACTCATGACTTGTTGAATGACTTGAGTGAAAAAGGAAAGGTGCATTAGATGTTTTTAGTTAAGTCTAGTTTGTTAACAACAAAACACGGTATCACGTTAGTTGCTACCTCATCTTCCACATGAACGTGATGAACCTTAAACTTGTCAACACATATGGTAATGAGAAGAGCTGCAAATAACACTTATCCATTTCACAATTTGATCTTTAACTCACTATCATGAAAGTTAAGGATGGTTTGAGGTCCATCTTTCCTAAGTGAAGCTTGTTCAATGATATAGTGGATTGACTCTATTTCAATGCACAAATTTTGGAAAGAAAGAATGCTATGGAAAAATATCTCATACCTATCTTCAAAAGAAGCATAATTTTAATAATCACAAGAATTATCAACTTTACAAGCATCTTTTTCTACCTTCCTGTAAGTAAGGAAGGGAATAAGATACTTACCTTGATAACAAATGTCATAAATGAATTGAGTGCACCAGTTTATGATGTATATTATGCTCCTTGTCCAGATGTGTCCAATGTTGAGTATCCCTTCCATGTTCACTCTTGAAGATTGATGTAGAGTACCAAGCTCTAATACCACTTGTGGATCATTGAATTTAGAAAGGGGGATGAATAAGTTCCCTAAATTTTAATTCCTTGACATCAAGATCACACTAAATTTAATGTGGTTCTCCAACTTGGATAGCCTACACTTGTAGGATAGTTTTCAAGCACACCTCCAAACTTTGTTCCTTCCAAATTATGATTGAAGGGTCCACACCCTGTACAATTGTCAAGCCCTGCTCTAGGGTGTTGTGTCACAACACTAGCCACTCAACCCCACAAGTTTCCATCAGGCTTCGAATGTGGTTTCTAGGCTTTCACAACCTTTACACTCTTGAGCTCCACTTTGGAGTGTTGTACCACAACACTAACAACTCAATCCTACAAGATCCCAACAAGCTCAAGCAAGATCAACCCCACAGGGCAATAAGAGAGAACAATTACATGGGATAGATGCAACTTAGTTTGCTAATCCTTGTACATTGAGGTACACCACACTTTACAATGAACAAATGATGATACAATGAAGAGAAAAAGAGATTATAATGATAAAAAATGATTTTACAATGATTGTACACAAGCTAGCACATTTGCCAATGCATATGATGTCTTCTTATGGTTTTCATGTTTCTAAATCCATCTTGGAACTCATGAAATGGCTAGGAAATGGTCATGAAAGACATCTTCTTCATGCCTAAGACATCTTTTTGTATTTGCCTCTAATTCTAAGAAGACGTCTTTCCGAAATCTCCATTTTGGGAGATGTCTTTGTCTGATGGAAGATGTCTTTCTAGAACTTGCCTTTATTCTATGAAGAAGTCTTTGCCTATGGAAGACATCTCTACCTGATGAAAGACATCTACTATTTTTTGAATATGTCTTTGCCTATGTTCATTTCAATTCTACCAAGACATTTTTTATTTCCTAGAGATGTCTTTCTTCAACTTCCTTGTTTATGTTCATCAACTTTTCACAATCTTTCTTGTCTTGATCTAAGTACTTGGCCTACAAGCATAATAATCATGTAGTCATAAAAACAACTTTGTTCTCCAGTTTTATAAACATTTTGACATTCCAAAAGGTCCACAATCTCTCCCATTTTGGTAATGTCCAAAACTTAAGAAAATGGGTTAGTCTAGTATGTAAAACACAATAGCTACTTCTCCCCCTTTTGGACACGACCAAGAAGGTGAGGTAAAACTCCCCCTAAATAGATGCATAGAAAAAAGGTTTTTGGTGTTTTGTTTTGTTGTTTATTTGTTTTTTTTTATTTGGAGTAAAAAAGGAAAGAATGAAAAGACTCATATCACAAGATAAAGTCCTATCCTCATATCTTTGCATAGAGATGCCAACCGATGTTCATCTAGAGGTTTGGTGAAGGCATTAGCTAGTTGACTCTCAATTCCAATGAATTCTAGCCTTACATGACCATGTTGTGTATGCTCCTATATGAAATGATGGTGAATCTCAATATATTTGGTATGAGAATGTTGAATGGGATTCTTTCTCATGTTGATGATGCTCTTGTTATCACAGTATATAGAAGTTGAATTTGCATTTACTCCTAAATCTTTGAGAGTTTCTTTCATCCAAAGAAATTGAGCACAACAACTCCTAGCAAAAATATATTCAACTTCTACTATTGAGAGAGTACTAGAGGTTTGTTTTTTGGTTATCCAAGAGACAAGACTTCTTCCCAAGAAGAAACAATTGCCACTAGTGCTATGGCGATCATTAGAACAACTTGCCCAATCTACATCACAATAACTAGCAAGATCAAGGAAGCAATCCTTTGGAAACCAAAGGCCCTAGTTAGGTATACCTTTTAAGTAGTGAAAAATACATTTAGTAGCCTAGTAATGAGAATCTTTTGGAGCTAACTGATATTTAGCACACAATCCTACACTTAAAACTATATATGGTTGACTTGAAATTAGATAAAGAATACTACCAATCATACCTCTATAAAGCTTGGGATCAAGTAGCTTAACTGGATCATCCTTAACAAGTTTAGAATTTGTAGCCATTGGAGTACCTTTAACTTTGACATCAACCAAGCCATATTTGAGCAAAAGATCTTTCACATATTTAGTTTGACATAAGAAGGTTCCATCAATTTTTTGATAGATTTGAAACCTAAGAAAGTTCTTGAGTTCTTCCATCATGCTCATTTCAAATTCAAACTACATGAGATCAGAAAATTTCTTGCAAAGAATTCCATTAGTAGCACCAAAAATAATATCATCAACATAGATTTGAACAATTAGAAGATCTTTACCTTCTCTTTTAAGAAATAATGTAACATCAGCATTACCTCTTTCAAATCCATTTAATGTGAGGTGTTGAGAAATCCTTTCATATCAAGCTCTTGGAGTTTGTTTAAGACCATAGAATGCTTTCTTGAGCTTGTAGACATGATTAGTCTTGATGGAATCAAAAAATCCTTCAAGTTTTTCAATGTAAACTTCTTCTTATATGATTCCATTTAAGAGGGCACTTTTCACATCCATTTGATAGTGCTTGATATTGTTAACACTAGCATAGGCAAGAAAAAGTCTAATAGATTCTAGCCTAGCAATAGGAGCAAATGTTTCATCAAAATCTATCCCTTCCTGTTGGTTGTATCCTTTGGCAACCAATCTAGCCTTGTTTTTAATAATGTTTCCATTATCATCAATCTTGTTTCTAAATATCCATTTTGTTCCAGTGATAGGTTTATTGGTGGGTCTAGGTGTTAACTTTCATACATCATTTCTAGCAAATTGAATAAGTTCATCTTGCATAGCTGAAATCCATCCTTCTTATTTTTTTACTTTCTTAAGGATTTTAGGTTTAAGTTGAGAGAGATATGTGAAAACATTCTTTGACTTGACTTCTAGTATAGATACCATCTTGAACTTCCCCAATTACATTGTTGAGAGAATGAGTTTTGCAAAGTCTGGGCATTTTTGGCAAAGTGGAAGATATCTCTTGAACATCATCATTCTCTTCCTCGTCATGATCACTACTAATTTTTGAATTTTTGTCATCTTGCACTAAAGTTAAGCTAGATGATTTTTGAATAGGAATAACTTCATCATTAGGTTGAGGATAAGTAATGTCATAATCATCTATTTTAACATTTATAGTTTCCTCCACCATATTTGTTCTTTTGTTAAACACTCTATATGCTCTACTAAATAGAGAATATCCTAGGAAGATTCCTTCATCAATTTTTGCATCAAATTTTTTGAAGCTATCCTTATCATTTAGAATATAGCATTTTGAACCAAAAACATGAAAATAAGCTACTAAAGATTTTTTGCTAGTCCATAATTCATAAGGAGTTTTAGAGGTGAATCTTCTTACCAAAATTATATTGGATACATAAAAAGTGGTGTTAATGTCTTTGGCCCAAACGTGATGAGGAAGGCTTTAATCATTTAATATCATCCTTCCCATATCATTTAGGGTTTTGTTCTTCCATTTAGCTACACTATTTTGTTGAGTTCTTGCAGTAGAGAATTGATGTAGAATGTTGTTCATTTAATAGAATTGTTAAAATTTTGCATTTTTTAACTCACCTTCATTGTCACTTCTAATAACCTTAATATCATATCCTTTTTCTTTCTAGATTTGATTACTAATTCTCAAAAAATTATCAAGCACTTCATCTTTAAAAAACAACCTAAGTAAAGCGAGAGTGATCATCATCAATGGTGAAAAAATATATTTTCTTTCCTAAGCTAAGAGTTTGAATTGGACCAACCACATCCATATGAAGTAGATCTAAGGGATGACCAGTAGAAATACAATCTTTCTTACCAAATCATACCCTCATTTGTTTTCCTTTTTGAAAGGCTTCACATGTATTTAAATTGAAATCCTTAAGCATAAGAAGACCATGAACCATTTCATTAGATACCAAGGTTTGGAGAATTTCCTTATTTATGTGGCCGAACTTCCTATGCCAAAGATTTGTATCATTTGCACAACTTACTAGAAACTTGGATTCAAGGTTAGAAAAATTTCCAAAAATAGTGGTGTACACAATTCTTTTTCTAGATCCTTTAATCACAACATTTCTAGTAGATAAATCTTATACTCTACAACTTTCTTTTGAAAAAATAACATTAAAATTTGAATCACAAATTTGACTAACACTAAGAAGATTATGTTTTAATCCATCAATGAAAAACACTTTCTTCATAGTTGGTAATCCCTTACCTTTTCTTCCTATGGTACCAATACATGTTATGGGTACTTTCATATCATCCCCAAAAGTGAGTGTACGACAACTTTGTTCCTTGAAACAAGTGAAGTAGTATTTGTCACCTATCATGTGCCTTGAACACCCACTATTAATATACCATGTAATAGCATTTTCATTTGAGAGAGTAACTTAAGCCATCAAATTCTTTTCTATCTTTCCTTCTTTTTCTCTCCAAACTTGCATGATTTTCTTTCTAGGCCAGTTTTGCAAAGACCAATAGTGGTGATGCATTCTAAGATAACAACAAGCTTGAATATGATCTTGTTTACTACAAAAGAAGCATTTTAAATTTTTAGGAGATTTTCCAAACTTGGATAAATGTTGTTTTTGCATTTCTCCATAGAGCTCTTATTCACTTGCTCAACCATTTTTGTCAATTTTTGAACCTTAGCCCTAAGGTTTGAGTTTTCTTTTTTGAGATAAGAGCATTCATCATTAAGCACTTTTATTTTTATTTCCTTGGCATGTAAAGAATCTTTTATTTCAATGCACAAATTTTGGAAAGAAAGAATGCTATGGCAAAACATCTCATACCTATCTTCAGAAGAAGTGTCATTTTGATAATCACAAGAATTGTCAACTTTACAGGCATCTTTTTCTATCTTTTTGTAAGGAAGGGAATAAGATACTTACCTTGATAATAGATGTTGCAAATGAATTGAGTGTGCTAGTTTATGATGCACCTTATGCTTCTTGTCCAGATGTATCTAAAGTTGAGTATCCCTTCCATGTTCACTCTTAAAGATTGACGTAGAGTACCAGGCTTCAATACCCCTTGTGGATCATTGAACTTAGAAGGGGGGATAAACAAGTTCTCCAAATTTTAATTCCTTGACATCAAGAGCACACTAATCTTAACATGGTTCCCCAACTTGGGTAGTCCACACTCGAAGGGTAGCTCGCAAGCATACATTCAAACTTTGCTCCTTTCAAATTGTGGTTGAAGGGTCCACATCCTATACAAACTTCAAGCCCTACTCTAGAGTGTTGTGCCACAAAACTAGCCACTCAACCCAGCAAGGTTCCATCAAGCTTGGAATGTGGTTTCTAGGCTTCCAAAACCTTTACAATTTTGAGCTCCACTTCAAAGTGTTGTACCACAGCACCAACAACTCAATCTAGCAGGATCCCAACAAGCTCAAGCAAGATCAACCCCACAGGACAACAAGAGAGAACAATTACAAGGGATAGATGAAACTTAGTTTGCTAATCCTTGTACGTTGAGGTACAACACACTTTACAATGAATAGAAATAGATATTACCATGATAAACAAATGATTTTACAATGATTGTACATAAGAGAGCACATTTTCTAATGTACATGATGTCTTCGTATAGCTACCATGTTTCTAAATCCATCTTGGAACTTGTGCAATGACTAGACAATAGTCACTACTAGTCATGGAAGACGTCTTCTTTATGCCTGAGACATCTTTATGTATTTCCCACCAATTATGGAAAGACATATTTGTTTGGGAAAGATTTATTTTTGAAATCTCCATTCTAGAATATGTCTTTGTCTAATGGAAGACATCTTTCTAGAACTTGCCTTCATTTTGTGAAGATGTCTTTGCATGGTGGAAGATGTCTCTACCTAATGAAAGATGTTTGTTGTGTCTTGAAGACATCTTTTCCTGTGTTCATTCCAATTTTACCAAGATTCTTGTTGTTTTCTAAAGATGTCTTTCTTTAACTTCCTTTGTCCTTTGAATTCATCATTCCTTGTTTATGTTCATCAACCTTCTGCAATCTTTCTTATCTTGATCCAAGTACTTGGCCTACAAACATAACAATCACACAACCACACAAACAACTTTGTTTTCCATTTTTCTTAACATTTTGACATACCAAAGGATTGACAAGTAAGGTCTTAGATTAGTTATAAAGCTTGATCTAGATCTTGTGCAACTCTTGAGGGTTGTACCTATTATTGTTGGATGGTTGGTGATTTTGAAGTAGACAAAAATATAGATAGGAGAGGTCTTGTGACTATTGCTATGCGAGGATTAAACATGGGGAGTGAGGTTTGCATTAGGGCATGAGAAACAAAGGGTTTGTTGAAAATAAATGGATTATGTAACACATGTGGAATTTGTATTCCATGCGAAGGACTAATCATCACTGTGAAACATTGGGGCATGAAGGGTTACTAGTGGAGGTTAAGGCACAATAGCAAAGGGTGTAGAGGTGAATAGTAAGGTGAACAAGAAGGTAGGTTGAGAGCTTGAGCTTGTGGTGGTCATAGAGGAAGTTTGGCTCATCATTGAATTTGGAGACACAAAGTTGAACATGGTCACTTTTGGGATAGATTGTTGGAAAATGTCCCCCATGAACATATCTGACTTGTATTAAGCTCTAAACTCACCTTGCTCCTCTAAGTAAGAATCTAAACTAGCCTTTTCACTAATTTTACCATCCTCATCAACACTTACTAACTATGCTAACAGTGAATGGGTGTATTCCTTTCCATCTTTATATGTTAATTCATAGTGACACTTAGAGTAAAAATCTCTATGTGGGATTGACAAACCTACTTGAATTTTCATGTATATAAAGTTATAGTATTGTTCATCAATGTTTACATGTAACGGGCTAAGTCCTAACTACTTGAGGAATTCTCTATGCTCCGCTATGATTGGGTCCTTAGGGTCATATACATGAGTGGATTCCTATTTCAAGGCCATGGAAACGATGTTGTGCAATAAAATAGTTGAGGTAAAAGGCATAAAATATGTAAAACCAATTAATTAGTTAAGTTGATGAAAACTTTAATTTTAAATTTTAATTTTAAAAAATTAATTTAATCATGTGGCATAGAACTACATCTTAAGAAGCTATAGCATAAAAAGGTCATAATGTGTGAGGTTGAAACATATAAGTTACAACTGTAACAAGAAAAATACAATTTTTCTAGTATTTGATAACATGTGTGAAATAGGCTTGCTTTGGATAAGTTAGCTTGTTTGAGGATAAATAGGTTAACTTCAATTAAGCTAGTTTATTTGGCTAAAATAGGTTGGCTTAAAATAAGCTAGCTTGTTTAGCATAAGTAGGCAAAAACTTGCAAATAAACCAACAAATAAGCTAGCTTATAAAGGCAAAGAACTACAAATAAGTTGGTAAATAAGCTAGCTTATATCATGTAAATAGGCTGAAAAATAGTAAATAAGCTAGCTTATATCAAGAAAATAGGCTAAAAACAATAAATAAGTTGGAAAATAAGCTAGCTTATTATTGGTGACCATTCCAAACTAGATTGCCAATGTGTTCAAACAAGGTTTAGGCACTTGCTAGTCTCTGGCAACACCAAGGCTTAGATACCTCCACATAGACTTAGTAGTTATGAAACATACTAAATGTGAGTATGTGTTTGCAATTGTGAATGTTAAAATGGTTGGGTTATGTATGAAACTGTAATTGACTTTCATGAAAGAAATTTGACTAACTTTGTCAAATACTATGAGTTGTTGAAGGTTCCTATTTTTTCCAATCACTTAGTCTATACAGACCATATAATACCTACTTGTAACAAATAAAATTTTATAAAAATATTTGAGCACAATTTTGCTAATCTACTCCTAATTTCCCCCAAAGGGAAAGTTCCACAAGAAAACTAGAAATAGAGTGAGATTCAATGGATTTAGAAAGAGAAAGAAAAGAAAGAAAATTTTTGTGAAACCTCAAATATTTAAGAAAGATAAATTGACATGAGGAAATACTTTGTATTAAAGCTATTCCTAATTCAATAACTACAAATTGAACAAACTTTCTAAGCTCAATAAGCAATTTCATAAAGACAATCTTATTATATTATCAAAAATTGTTGTGTAAACTACAACGTATGAGTCTCTATTTTGGCTAGTGATAAAGCATCAATTGGCCACATCGACGGGCCCCCATTGAAATGGCCTTGTCGATGAGCCCCTATATGTGGTGTTGCCCCATCAATGGGGCCACATCGACATAGCATTTGCTACTTAGACAAGGCCTCATCGACACAGCCCTAGAACAAAAACTATAAATATGAGCTCCCAGCCATGTTTATGGGCATTAGATGCATAGTAGTAGCTAACATCTTGTAGTTTTTACATTTGAAAGTTAGAATATTTCTCCCAAGTGCCCATAGAAGGAGTCAATAAGTGTACAAATCTTTATTTGAGCATTGTTGTACCTAAGTATTACAATGTGTATGGTAATAAAGATGAGCTTCTTCTTGATAAACCTTGTAGCATTTTGGATAGTTTAAATATTTATTTATGCATTTAATGCTTTTAGTTAATTATTTAATTTTCTCTAGTAATTAAGCTAATTAGGCAAGATAAGCTAGATAGATTAAATATATAAGTATGACTGCTTCAATCGTAACACATATTCACTTGGTAATCCTAGTAGTGTTATTGCTTGGTACATCCAGTAGCGTAGCACTTGGTAACCTAGCAGTGGATACATGGGTTTAGAACATGTACAGAAAGTGGGAATGGATGCTTATGTTAGGATTAGTTAGAGACTAGTTAGTTAATTAATTTAAGTTAGTCATTAAATTTCTCTCTCTCTCTCTCTCTCTCTCTCTCTCTCTCTCTCTCTCTCTTCAAGCACCCAAAAACATAAAACATAAAATGATAAAAATGATATGCCTCAATTACTCTTAACCATACCATTATGCTTCACAAGTGTAATTGAGAAGACAATGAATGACCTTAGGGCAAGGTTCACTTCCAATAAGACTAGTGTACTAGAAATTGTAATGTCCATGGAATTTGACTAGATCACGCATGAATACTTTGTGATTCATATGGTTGGGTGTAGGGGTACCTCGCTACTCATCATTGGTGCCATTGTTGAGGACTTTGTTTGTTGAAACGTGTGCTATCTAGGATCAGTGAATATTATTAATATCATTGGACAAACTCAACGTCAACATCACTCTCACATGACATGTAACTACTAAGCACACTAATAATTTTATTTGTTGCAAAATGTCTTCTTCCCACAAGCATGAAGATGTCAAACCACTAGTTCCACATGAGTGCAAAGTGCTATATACTCATCCAAATGAGTATGTACTAGAGTATACCTTCATTCTACATTAGGATGAACAACTGCAATGGCATGATATGGAGGGCAAAATTGCATTTTCTCCTAATCAATCTATGCCAGAGATGCTATTTCAAATCCTTAAAAAGTTGGGCATCTCGAATCTTCATGAGGAATATGTTGTAAATGATCATGACACTTAAAACTATCATCCCACTAAAACACAACACAAGCAAGATCGACACCAAGTGAAGCACTATGAGTTTACAAAGGGAAAACATTTCACTAATCCCTTATTCTTCCTAAATCATGATGACAATGAGGATCCTCCCTTTGAAGGTTCTCAACATGAAGATTCTCCATCTCCTATTATTGTTAATGAGTGTGTGACCCTAAATCTGCAATCCACTATTCATAAACTAGGTTCAAGAAAAAGTGAAAATCAAGGTAGGAACTCGAGTAAACATAACAATGGCAAAGGATCTAAGGATGGTGGTCGTAATGAATGAAGAGGTGGTGGTGGACAGTGTAGTGGTGGTGGTGGTCCACCTTCCTCTTCATCCTCTTCATCCAATTCTGAACATTCCTCTTCATCTTTTGGTTCTCATAAAAGCCACCGTCAAAATAATTATGATGAAGGTGATCAATGATACAATAGAGATCGTCAAGGCCATCATAGAGGTGACAAAAACCATCATTGATCTCATCAACATAATTATGATAATGAACCTCTATTAGTGACTACAAGAATGCTCAACATTGTAGAGGCAATAAAGATCCCAACTAGGCATATGAAAGATAGCCAAATCAAGTGCTTAGACATGAATAATATCCCACAATTTGAGGGGGGATACAATTCTGATCCATAGAATCTTCTACATGCTTTTCACAATGCCTGTTCCTTATAGAACATTGAAAATAACTAGAAAAAACTTAATATTTTCCCCAAGATACTCATTAAGAAAGCTAAAAGCTGATACCATTCCTTGGAACTAGAATCCATTCACCAATGGAGTACGATGTTAGAGCTATTTAATGATAACTACCAGATGTACTCCAAAGTGTCTAATCTGGAAAGGCAAATCCAAGGCTAGAAAAAAGGAACACATGAACCATTGGATACTACCATAGGTAGATATTATTCACTCTTACATCGATGCCCTAGGCATGGTTATTCTCAAAGGAAACAACTCCACCACATCATAGATGGGCTTAGAGCAAAAACTAGAAGAACTCTTGGGGTTTATGCCCAAGGGAGACTATCTAAATTAAGAGCTCATCAGTTCCAAAGGCTTATAGAGCACATAGAAAAAGTAGAAGGTGAGTTGCAAAAAAGGGAAAGTGCAAAAGAGTATAATAGGAATCCTTTCATCAGGAAACGAGAGGTCTGATTTTGTGACAAGGAGTCACCACTCGATGAAGTGGTAAACAAGAAAACCTTGCCCATCCAATAATCTATTTTTGATATTTCGTCAAAGGTTGATAAATTATGGGCCTCGTTGGATGAAAAATTCCAAAATACTATGAAGATTGTTAAAGGATCCAAAGAGCAAAATAGTGATAGTGATCATAACTACAAGAGGTGAAAAGAAGCTAAACATACCTACTAGAAAGGAAAGGGCAAAGCTGCTATAGTAGAGAAAGTTGTGGAGATAGACTTTGAAGATGATAATGATTATAACATCTAATAATATGAACATCCAAAGGGGTGTTTCCCTGTGGTGTCACACTTACAAGAGTCCGAGGTGTACACATTGAATCCCTGACTAGCACGTAGGTAGGCACCCAGACAATTGCCTTATCCTCAAGGAAATCCAAGGTAGTTCCACAAACAACAATAAGCTTATTATCCAAGTGGAGCTCCACCATAGCCATATGAACAATACCAATAGTGGAACCAACCATAATCATGGGGAATTCCACTACTGAGGTAGCAATATCCTTACAGGTAACCAGATCTATATGGGTACTATGTTTAGTAGCACATCTCTCCTCGAAGTTTTGCAAGCCATGCCTCATTTCAACATCACTATTACTCTCTAGAGTACCATCAAACACATTCACCATCTACCTGAGGGGAGAACCCATACCCATACCACCCTCCATATCTGTTTGCACATATACCTTCGCCCTCAACCCAGTTACCTTCTACTCCATCCATGCAGAGAGAAATTCCTTCACAACCATAGCAACAAAATGCTACGAGGGTAGTACATTCACAACCAGATTTCTAGCTGAGTGGTTTGGATAATCGATCCAAGAAGCAACCCTTTTCCAACCCAACAGTCCTTCCAAACCCTCACAACCTAATGCGGCTAGTCGTCCTACATCTCTAACACCCTCATCCTCTGCATCAAACACCTTCTAGTGCCTTTCAAAAATCAAATGCTGCCTTGGATCTATATTATGATGTTAACTCATGTTGTTTCCAATTGGATCAAGGTTGGCAATCTTCTCACAAAAAGATCTGAACCAAGAAGTCCTCTCATTTGCCTATAGATCATTGGACATAAGCCATGCAAGGCTCTTCTTAATTCTAGTTCTGGTGTCAATCTCATCTCTCATGACATGTACAAGGCCTAGAACCTACCACCTCTCAAGAAAAGCAACATCCATTTAGAATTGGCAAACCAATCAATTACTATTCCTCTAGGATTAGTGGAGGACACTCTAACCATAGTTAGTGGGTGGTCCTATCTTGCTGATTTTCTAGTGATCAAGGTTGAAAATTGCAAAGTGACTTTCCCATCATTATGGGAAGGGCTTGGTTAAGCACAATCAATGCACGTATGGGAATAAGGGACCTCTCCTTGGAAATCTCCAAGGAAAATGAATTTGAAAAGTTAGAGAAGAAGCGTACTCCATGTATCGCATACAGCGATAATGGGTACAATTGCATGTAAAAGATTTGATCCATCAAAAGTACATACATCAAAACATGTAATCAGTGTGCACAAGAGACAGATATTCAAAGGTATCTATACGCAGTAGTCACAAAACAAGAGGGCACCCAATGGCTGATAGTTGACTCAGATAGCAACACATTATCCATGGAACCAACTGAGAGCCTAACATGTGCTTATGTTGAAAGCATGGATGAACTTAAGCAAGTTCATCACCAACTCTCTAATGATGAAGATGATGATACTTCTTAGGGAGAATTAGAAACCCCTAATAACTTCAAGCATGAGCCCTTAGAGCTAAAAAATCTACTGGCTAGCATGGAATATGCATTTTTAAATAATGGTAAACTAGTCATAAGTAATGCCAAACTTGCTCTTGAACAAAAAAAGAGCTGTTAAAGGTGGTTAGAAAATGGTCAACAACCTTTGCTTGGTCATATCTTAAGCTAACAAGAATCGATCCCAGGAAATGCCAACATCGCATTTACACCGACCTAGCCATGAAGCCAAGAAGGAAGCCTTAGAGGTAGCTAAACCCCAAATTGAAGCATATCATCAATTTAAAGATCATTTTTTATTGTCATTTGTGGTTCAAGTGTTGGACACCATATTGGGGCATTGCCATTATAGCTTCTTGAATGGTTATAGTGGCTATAACTAAATCCAAATTGTGCTAGAAGATTAGGCCAAGATAACATTCACGAGTCCTTGGAGGACTTTTGCAAATTGTAAGATGCCATTCAGTCTCTACAATGCCCCTATAACATTTCAACGCATGGTCCTTAGTATTTTCCAAAAGCAAATTAGCAGTGGTTTGGAAGTCTTCATGGACAACTTCTCCACCTATAAAGCAATGTTTGATCAAGCCTTGAACTGCCTTGAGCAAGTACTAAAAAGATGTGTAGAAACAAATCTATGGCTCAAGTGGCAAAAAAGTCACCTCATGGTCTAATAAGGCATTGTGTTGGGCATCGAATTTCACAAGAAGGGATTGAGGTAGACCTAGAAAAGATAAGGGTCATCCAAGGAATTACATGCCAACTGAAGATAGTCAAAGATATTAGATCATTCCTTGGACATATTGGCTACTACTAGCAATTCATAGAGAATTTCTTTAAGATTGTAAATCCATTAGTTAAGTTGAAGAAGAAATATGCTCTGTTCATCTAGGCTAAGGAATGTGAACATGCATTCTAATAGTTGAAGGAAAAACTCATAGAAACTCCAATTCTACAGGCACCAGACTAGTCCAGACCATTTCACATAATGATGAACACATCTAATTATGCATTGGGAGCTATGATTATGTAGTTGGATGATAAAAAACCTCCATATTACATCCACTATGTGAGTTGAAGTAAGATAGAATTACATCATAGCTAAAAAAATAACTAATGGTAGTGGTGTATGCTCTCAATAAGTTTAGATACTATGTGCTTGGCTATAAAATAATTGTGCACATAGATCACAATGACATCCACTTCTTGATGAATAAGCTAATGGTGAGCCCTCATATCATACAGTGGCTCATGATCTTGCAAAAATTAAATCTCATTATGGTAGATCAAAAGGGAACTGAGAATGTGATTGCTAACTACCTCTCTCGATTAAGATAGGATAACAAAGGGGAGGCGAGCCCACTCTTTGATTAGTTTCCAAATGAACTCCTCCTTATAGGAGCAATAAATGATCAAGTTCCCCTAGAAAAAAAATGGTATGATGGCATCCTCACTTACCTTCTCACTCAAGAGATGCCATAAGATCTTGACTTTAGAAAGAAGTAACAATTTCTTCATTAGGCCAAATACTTCATGAAAATCAATGGACACCTCTACAAGGTGTGCACCGATGACCTAATTCATTGGTGTGTCCCTGATGAAGATCAACTACACCTTCTCTAGGATGCTCACGAAGGGCCTTGTAGAGACCACTATGTAGGGAAATGCATGGCCATAAAAATCTTGATGGTAGGATACTATTGGCCTACAATATTTAGGAATGCCCACCAGTTTGTCCGATCTTGTAAACATTGTCAACAAGATGGTGGGATGACCACTTGAATGAAAGGTCCTTAACAATGGATTCAACCACTAGAGCCATTTGACATATGGGGCATTAACTTCATGGGTCCCATCACACCCATGTTCAATAGAAAGGGGTATATCATCATAGCAATTAACTACTACACAAAATGGAAAAAAGCAGTAGCCGTCACTAATTGTACATCATCCATTGCTGCTAGATTTGTACAAAGACATGTTGTAAATAGGTTTGGGATACCATGTGCACTAATTTCTAATAACGAAACTCATTTTATAGGTGCCACTTTTAGAAAGCTAATGCAACATTTGGGGGTTGAACATAAATTAACAACACTCTATCAACCCCAAGCCAATGGTTAAGCAAAGGTAACTAACCAAGAGATCACAAAGATCCTAACAAGGACCATAAGTAAACATAGAAGAGATTGGGACAAAAAACTCAACGATGCCCTATGGGCCTACTTATTAACATGGAAAATCCTTATTAGCTACTCTCCCTACAAACTATTGTATGGAAAACTTCCAGTGCTCTCAATTCAATATGAGCTCCATACACTCTTAATAGCCTATGACCTGAATCTTAACCTAAGCCTAGCAAAAAAATAAAGACTAATCAACCTCAATGTGCTAGATGAAAATCAACTGATGACCCTATCTTTGAATGAAGTGCACAAGGCATTCAACAAGCAATGACATGGCCAAAGCATATGGAAAATGAAATTCCAATCGAGAGATAAGGTTCTTTACAAGAATCCCACACATGTACCTTAGAAAATAAAATTCCAAACAATGTGGGAAGGACCTTATATAATTGCTAAAACCCTTTCTTCTGGGGCCATGACCATATACAAATTTGAAAGCCCGAATAAAAAGCACTTGGTCAACATCCAACAAGTAAAGCTTTTCCTAGAACCAACACAAGCTAGTGTAACAACTACCTTAACGAATGGACAACCACATTCAAGTTTTCAGATCTCCTCCTTCCAACTCAGTCGTGGGGTAGATGGCCATCCATGCCAATTATCCATATGGCTCTTCAGTTTTTCTATTTTTATTATTTTTCACATTTTTTATTTTACAATTTATTTATTTTACAACTTATTGATTTTTTTAAAATTTTCCATTTTACACCATTTTTTGTTCTACACCATCATTAGTAAATTTGAATCTTTATTGAATATTTCACACTTTCTTCTATACTTTGTTTTGTTTTATTTAAGTGTGGCTTTCAATTTTTTGCTAATAAAAGTGCTTTATTGCCAATAGGACACAATGGTGTTGTAGCTGCTACTAATGATGGTTTGTACTTAATGTTTGGTTTGCTATTGTTTGGTTTCTATTTTTGAATTTTTGTACCGATAGCTTAGTCATGGCTTCTTTTTCATGGAATAGGAAATGAGTCCACGACATCTGCCCATCCACAAACTCTATGGTTTTCCTTGTTCTAAAAGTTTGAGGTTCCTTTCAGTAAATAAACTTTAAATAAATTTGTGACCTTGGTAGTTTTTGGAATTCGGAAGGATTCAAAGGTTTGAATAGGGTGTGACTTCAAGGGGACTCAATACTCTTTGTACTTTTCTACTTACTTGAGTGCTTGAGTATTTTTCATGGACTTCTTACTGTTACATTCGAACTACTAAATAAGAAGTCAAATAAAGTCTTTGCATGCTGTGGTTTCCATCCAAAAAATAAAAATAATAATAATAATGAAAAAAATTAAAAAAAAAGAAAAAAAATGATGGGAATTCAAAGCACATCCCTTAAACAAATAAATGGGCTACAAGCACTACTTATGGAACTAGAAAGACATGCAGGCATGCCTAAAGGTCCCCTCTAATTAAGGCCCTCTCTCATTTCTACTTTTATTTTCTTCTCTTTATGGAATAGTGGTTGTTTTGCAAAAGCACTCTTGTGTCTCAAAGGGGGGGGGGAGGGATCTTGGAGTGGTGATGTAAAGTCACTGAACAAGGTTGGTTTTGATCTAGACTAAGGATGGATCTTCTTTAGTCATTTTAAACATGAACTCCACAAGGGGTTTCTTACAACCTTAGTTGGAAATTCCATTCCACCTTCTTTATCATCAATTTATGCTATCCATAACTCACTTCACTATAGATGTCCACATTCTTAATTCCATATCTTGGTTTGACATATTTGAATTCTTAGGTAGAATCTTCCAGGTTTTGGTCCTTAACTTTCATTGACCATTAGTCACCTATGGGGCCTATAGACTTATTAGGTTGAGGTTATGCAAGGGAAAAATGGGAATGTACTTGCTATGGGAAGGACCTGCTTGCATATCCCTTGGTTAGGTTTGTTAAGTACCTTATCCCTAGACATTCTTGCACCTGGAATCTTTCATACACCCATCTTCCACATCAAACCATGTGCTCCTTTACATATTTTGTTTATTAAATATATTCTCCATCAACTTTTAAATTTTTGAGCTTTCAAAGATCCTCTTCAATGATTTTATCATATTCTTGGCTATTCTAGAATTCCATTGATTCCAATTTCATTGAAAAATTCATTATATTTTTGGAGATATTCAACTTTGAAAATTTTGGCCAATGGGCCCCATCAATGGAGTAGACCTATATATGAGGCCCTATATATGGGGCCCCATTGATGTGGAGGAAAAATAGTATAAATAGGCACAATCCCACTTGGAAAATTTTAAAATTTTTCACAAACAGTAAAGGAGTTTTTTAATTTTTAAGAGCCTAGAACCTTCCAAAGCCCATAACTCATAAACCGTTTATCCAAATCACTCTGTTCCTTGACCCTGTGACTACCGAAGGTAAGCTCTCCATCATGGGAGCCACAAATGTACCATTTTTAACAAAAAATTTTTTGTAATTTTTCTAACTCCCAGAATGGTTTAACTAACAAATCAACTGTTAAACACTAAATTACAAGAGTTAAACCTTCCCAACAAGCTCTAATGATAGTTATAATAAATAATTAATAAAATAATCAATCTGCTATGGTCCAACCTTAGCTAAAGTGTAACTAGCTAATGAGAAAAGGTATTCAAAAACTTTAAAGTTACACATTACATCTACTAATTCATGGATGTGTTGTGATCGTAGATGGCATCAAAAGGAAAGCACACATAGGAAGCAAAACTATCCCAACCAAAGGAAAAATGGCCTATAATGAGAAGAGGCCAAGAATAGCCCCAACAAGAAGAACCCCTCACAATCCATGCCACAGGTCCTCTTAGGGAGGAGGTAGAAGTGGAATCTATTAGATAGATTCTAGAACTAATAATAGCAGCAATAGAACACTCTCATCAGAATGAAGTGCTTGCACAACCAGCAAACCTTGAGGTGACCTTAACAAAGGCATACCTAAATCAAAAAAAATTGAGGAAGGTTTAGAAATCGATGCTCTAGGAGTTAAAATTTGGTCCTTTCCTAGAGCATGCACCAAGAAAAGTGTAGGATTAGCTAAAGGCCTCTCCCATGTGGCCAATTATCACTTCCACTAGAGAATGGTACATGGAAGAAATGTTTTTATTCTAGAATAATAGACAACCTAGAGCAAAAGTAAAGATCAAGGACATCTCAGTGTCCTACTCAATGCAGGACATTGCTGCAATGCTTGGGTTGCTTGAAATAGGGGCAAACCTTACTGAGATCCTAATGCAAGTGAATTTGAGCATCAAGAAAAAATGGGTGTTACAATGTTATGGTGTCAACTGTGAGGAGTTTCATGTGCTCACACCAGCAAAGATGATCCATTACAAGATTTTGGCCTTCCACCTTAATCCCATGATGAGGCTAAGAAAAATCACTACCTTCTTTCCTTGAGCATGTGCCACTCTAAGTGGGAGATTCCCAGTCAACCTTTTGCAACTAATTTATCTAGAGATGGAGAAGTGCTTTAAAGAAAATGAATGTAGAAGGAATGCACTCCCTTTCCCATGCCTCATCAGGAAACTTTCTTAAGGGGAGGGATAGCTTGTTACACCAATGATGATGTCAAAACTATTCTGATCACCAGCTGGATGAAAATGAAGAAGGATAAAATGCCTGCAACTACAATTCAAGAAGAGGAGTAATGACCTCCACCACCTACCACTCAAACAATAGTGCCAAACATAGCTTCAACTATCCAATGGTTGTGTGAATATAGAGAATTCCTTTTGAGTCCATAAGAGCAAAGAATAGGTAAGAATGGTGGGGACCCATATATATATAGACTAGGCATGAGTCACATTAATGAGGTGGCCCAAACAATAAGTCTAATGGATATGGGTGGATCCATTTTCTCAACCCAAAGAACATAGTTGCTCACAAGGTTGAATTTGAGCACCAAAGAGGTCATAGTATCTCTCACAGAATAACAACCACTCCCAAAAATTTTTGGAAATGTTGCAACCTTCTCGGTGCACTTAGAGGAGGGTGAAGGAACAACTATTTTGGTAATGCAGCACCAAGGGCAGGAAAAAGAAGCAGAAGTGGTTACTAACAAGATTGTCAAAATGCTCAACACACCTACGACATCTACATGAGACATCACTACATTCAAATATGTATAGGAATCCATGGGAACTATAAGTGGTAAAATAAGTGCAATGTAACATGAAGAGCTATTAGACCAACTAGTGGGAATTGAGCAATTACTTCCAGATCTCTTTGACCTCCTGGATAACATCACTACAACCCAATTGAAGATACTAAAGGTAAGGGGCAAGAAAATTATATTGGAGGGGTAACTCAAAATAGCCAAAGAGTATAATGAATGCTTGGCTATGGAGGTTGCTGAACTATGAGCCCAACTTACTGATCCCATGTTTCTCAACCCAGCACTCATAAGAGATGAAGCTATGCAATAGCTTCAGTCTAGGCTCAAAGGGGTTAAGAATGCAATGGAGACAGTGGTGTTCTATAGATCCTTGGCAAAATCCACGTAGAACAAAGATTCATAAGACCTTGGATTAGACCTACTAGGAGAATGTCCAATTGACTACGAAGAATCGTTGCCTGCAAAACATGAATTCACATAAGAAACAGTTAACAGATTTCATCCATCAACAGTAGGAGTAACTAGCTAGAGCAAATATAGAGCTAAGAAGATTGGCAACAGAGAATAGGAATCTCTCCATGGAGGAGGTGTGCATCATTCGCTAGAAGACTACAATTGAGGTTACCTCTTGGAAATCTAAAGCTCTCAAATTTGAGAAAGTTAAAGATCATTACAGAGAGCAGGTTGGTCTACAAAAGGAAATAAATGAAAAACATATCCAATTAGCAAAGGAAAAGGTAAATGATGCCCTCCAATAGCTCTAGCAAGGAAAGGAAGTTTGGAAACCCATTGTTGATGGAATAGATTACTACAACAATGCAAAAATCCACATAAAGGAGTTATAGATCGAGGAGATGATGGAGTATATGGAGCTTGCCAACCTCCGTTATGCAAATCTAGCCATGTTGACTGCCGAAAGGCCATGGTCTAAGTTAGAGAAGTAGATGGCCAGCTCGTACTTGCTGTATGAGGATAAGTTCAAGCATCACAAGGACACCAAGGACAAGCTTGTAATGGCTAATGCTGAACTCAAAGTTCTCAAGACATATTTCATAAATTAAAGATCAAAAGTTAAGAACCTAGCTAGATAGATGAATGACTACTAGGAGCTACAAAATGAAGGGCATTTGACATTGAACGTAAATAGTTCATTGCTTGGTTTGTCAATGTAAAGAAAATGTTATCAATCATGCCCTATTCATGGGATGTTTCCATTCCATCCAACATTGGTGAAGTTGCATGGATCGTAAATGATCCTTGAAGTAAGGAGGAGAAGATGAAGGCATTGCTTGATGCCTTTTGCCTTCCACTAGAGGTTGCAATTACAGTAGGATAGCCATGGCTTCCTCAACCACTGCATGGGCCTGAAGTCGTCAAGGGTTCTTCAGAGCCCGAAGAGCCACTGCTGCCTGGGACTGTCTAATCTTCACCATCATCTTCATGTCATCAGAGGATGTGTTGTCAAAATTTTTGTTGAGTCATGTAATGGTGTTCAATTTTGTGTCATGAACACCACAATTTTTGTAATTTGCTGATTTGTGCACTTAGGCACTCAGTTTTGTCAAGTCAGTTTGTTTTGTTTTGTTTTGTTAAGAGTCAATAAATAATTCCATACCTTTCTAATTTTGTAAAAGAACTCGAGGATGAGTTTTCATTCAGTTGTGGGGGTATGATGAAGCATTAATTGGCCACATTAATGGATCCCCATTGATGTGACCTCATTGATGGACCCCCATCAATGAGGCCCTATTTACGTGGTGTTGCCCCATCGACAGGGGCACATCAACGTAGTGTTTGCTACATTGACGAAGCCCCATTGACGTAGCCCTAGAGCAAAAACTACAAATACAAGCTTCCAACCATGTTTATAGATATCAAATTCATAGTAGTAGCTGAACTCTTGTAATTTTTACATTTGAAAGTTAGAATATTTCTCCCGAATGTGTGTAGTAGGAGTCATTGAGTGTATGGATCTTTATGTGAGTATTATTATACCTGAGCATGATAGTATGTATGATAATAAAGAAAAGCTTCTTGATAAACCTTATAGCATTCTAGATAGTTTAGATATTTATTTATGCATTTAATGTTTCTAGTTAATTATTTAATGTTCTCCAGTAATTAAGCTAAGTAAGCAAGATAAGCTAGATAGATTAAATACATAAGTACGATCGCTTCAAGTGTAACATGTATTTACTTAGTAACCCAGTAGTGGATATGTGGGTTTAGGATATGTATGAAAAGTGGGAATGAATGCTTATGTTAGGATTAGTTAGAGACTAGTTAGTTAGTTAATTTAGGTTAGTCATTAAATTACTCTCTCTCTCTCTCTCTCTCT